>JASAMY010003054.1:0-67401 GCA_030248085.1 Paralinhomoeus sp. GSCO2_6 | reverse complement strand
CCATCACCGCACTCGCACCGCTCGCCAGCACCAGCTGCAATGAACGATTTGGGATGTGACCTTGGTAGTGACTCTATTGGTGCGCCGGCACTCGCCCTTCTACTGTGCACTATATTTCTGTGGCTCAGCGTGGCTACTGGCTGCGCACAGTTGGTCTTCGCACAAGGCATAGCACTATTCTCAAACGGACGTTTCCTTGAAACAAACTCCGCGCCGGTAACAAGCGAAAGGCGTAAGTAATGCTCTTTGGCTTCCCGCATCCCGCAAAAGCGCTCAACAACACCGAAATACCTCGGCGATGTTGGCGACGTCGACCGCGTCGAAGTCGCCGACGCTGACGTCCACCTTCTCCGTCACGCCTTCTCCGTGCACAGTGGCGGCTGAAATGGCCAGGGGCTTCAAACTTCAAACTTTTTTTTAACATTTACATTGGTAGGTATCCATGTTATGTTGCTGGGGTGCAGTAGTTTTTATTGGTCAGAATTTTGTAGGTACAGGGTGGCCCAAAAAAAGTACCCCCTTTTTGTTTTTAGCTTATCATGGTCCTCCATTGAGATATTTACTTGAAATTTGGCATACTTGTAACCTCGTTCAATCTATACACCCTCTCCAAATTTCATTGGAATCGCGCTCCGTTTTAGTGACTTACGTCAATTTTTCTATAGTCAGTCAATTTCGAAGTGACGGACCACATTGAAGTGGCCCAAAAAAAGTGCCCCCTCTCTAACTCGGGCGTTCCCAGTCGGATCTGCCTGAAACTTTGCAGTCAGAAAGGCACCCATATGCCCACCTCAAGTCTAAAATTTCAGCGTCATCCGTTCAGGCACGCGTGAGTTTTGGATCATACAACATTCATTATCAACTGCACATCTGCGTCTGTTGCTGCTCAGCGATTGTGGATACTGTAACGATCGTTTTGACTCTGTAAAGTAAAGACACACTGCAGCTGCTGCGGGACGTTGTCTCGACTTCATTGGCCCCTCTGAGTTGCTGGTAAATTCGCCTGACTGCAAATCCTTCAGGCTTTGAAAGTTTTGCGAGTTTTGAAGGAACTTTGATAGACACTCGTCCTTTGGCAATCTCAAATCCCTCAAGGAGCAAATTCAGGAAGTATGGAAGAACTTGGATAAAGGTTGAATTCAAAACGTGATTTCCGATAAATGGCACATCTTGTGGGGGCGTCGGACCGCAGTTGTGGCTCTCAAGTCTCAATGGCTCACACATTGAGCACTTTTTATGAAAGATTTCATCGAATGTTGTATGATCCAAAACTCACGCGTGCCTGAACGGATGATGCTGAAATTTTAGACTTGAGGTGGGCATATGAGTGCCTTTCTGGCTGCAAAGTTTCAGCAGTTCCGACTGGGAACGCCCGAGTTAGAGAGGGGGGTACTTTTTTTGGGCCACTTCAATGTGGTCCGTCACTTCAAAATTTGACTGACTATGGAAAAATTGACGTAAGTCACTAAAATGGAACGCGATTCCAATGAAGTTTGGAGAGAGTGTATAGATTGAATGAGGTTACAAGTATGCCAAATTTCAAGTAAATATCTCAATGGAGGACCATGATAAGCTAAAAACAAAAAGGGGGTACTTTTTTTTGGGCCACCCTGTAGGTATGTACCGTTGTACGTGTTGAGACGCTTTTCTGCGTGCACCAAGGCACTGATACTCTTCATTCACTACACGACACAATCTTTGTCTTGGACACGACACAATTGAACGTCGCAGTCATGTGGATTAAACCCACCATATTGAACAAATACAATTTTGATAAAATAAAGTTTAAAATAAAAGCTGAGCTTCGCCTAGGACAGCATAGCGGCGAACGGTCAAATTATATTCAACAAACACAAAAAGCACTCAACAAATTTGCGTCAAGTACGATTTGCGTTACAGTATCCATCAAACTATGAGGATGCTGCGTGACTTACGCTCCAAATAGAAGTAGTAAATGGCGCCGCCGACAGCAGCGACGATGGCGACGAGCGCCAGGCAAGGCAGCGTCACGCAGGCGATCGTTTTGCCGTTGCCCATGCTGTGGGTCTGGTGACTGTGCCAATTCTACTAAACCAAAAAGCCAAATCGACGCCGTTACGATGGGTGGAGAACGATGATATGGCGGTGGGATTTAGTTAGGCTAGGCAACGCCGCGTCAGCGAAGGGCAGGCGCAAAAAAAAAATCTGGGGACGTCGCACAATCTCTTGGAGCTATATAAAAGAATGGGACTGCGGATGGCGCGAGTCGTAAGCAGGCAGGCGTGTTTCCATCACTCCGACGTGGTCACGTCGGAGTGATGGAAACATTTGACAGAACTACAGTCCACGTCCACGGCATACAAGGCTGCTCGTTAGGATGACGTATCAACTGCGTCTCTCTAGCTGTATCAAGTTTTATCAATTTTCTAGCTAATGATACAGAGCAAGGAATTGCAAAGGAATAATCACGACCCAAGGTCGCTTAGCAACGACAAAGCCGCTAGATTGGGAAAGGCCAAAGTCGAGTAGCCTTCGGCCTTCGAAACGTCATCGCATGCGAACGAACCCTGCATAGCAACCAAGCGCATCGCAGGAAATCTGATTATTCCAAAAAAAATCGGTGTCCCCATCGACAACTCAACAACGAAGCCTGTTCTCGTCTGGGAGGAAAAACCACGTCAACTAATTTTCTTACGCTTTATAGCAGCAGTTCAAACTAGAATCCTCGATAAACTTGCATGCGGCGCTTTTGAGTCCAGTGAAGAACGTTGACGGTCAATATATCAAGAAATTGAGCCTGTTTGCTGTGCTTTCAGGACATATGAGGCTAAAATTCAGTGAATCCTCCAATTGTGCCCATGGGGGGGGCAAGAACTACCGTACGATTTGTGTTGTGTTGCGTTATACAAGACTACAAATCAAGTAGTAGTTACATTTTATACACAGCTGCACCCCTTTATAAATGACATTCTAGCAACTTTGAACTGTCGTCAACCACCCAAGGAACGATAAACCCCTCCACTTGTGCTCCCCAGGTAAAAAGAGGTCGAGAGTACAGCGCACTGATGGCTATTGGAGGATTTACAGATTGACGCTAAACGGGAAAAGAAAAAACCGTAAACCCTTCAATAGTGCTCCCCTCCCCAATAGTCCCCCTGGGGCGAGAAGCGCCATACGATTTGCGTTATGCAGGGACACAAATCAAGCAGTAGTGATGTAGAAGTGGTGCGTACACAGCTATGCTAATGAATGACATTCCAGGTATTTTGAGCTGTCTTATACCCTAAACTACGCAAAAAAATTCCGATAGTGCCCCCGGGATAGAGCGAGGTTGAAAGTACAGGGTGGGCCATTTATCTATCATCGGTTTCATTTCGCTTTAACTTCAGCGTTTTGCGTCGAATGTTTGATATTTTAGGACAAGGTAGGTACACGTAGAGAATTTTATCCCAAAAAAATTGAGAAAATTGGACCACTACATAGCGAATTATGCACTTCGATATGACCGAAGTCACTTTCTACTGATTTGCATGGCGTTGACGGTGAGCGAGCAAGGTATTTGCCTCATTTTAACCGTGATTTCGCCAAAAGCGGCTCGAATCTCCTGCATTTAGTCTGGAACGTCAGGCTGGCCCTGGTGGGAGTGAATGATGGCCCCACTCTACAGTGCTAATGAACGGGCTGCTATACCTAACACGACATTTACCACGAAGAATCAAGCTGTTTCTATGAAAAAGTTTTGACAGCTAGTGCTGTAGTGGACCAATTTTCACAATCTGGACGTACCTACCTTGTCCTAAAATATCAAACAGTTTTGTTGCAAAACGCTGAAGTTAAAGCGAAATGAAACCGACGATAGATAAATGGCCCATCCTGTATAGTACCCCAGGGGCACTATTGGAGGATTTACAGTAATTAGATAACGTGCAGAACCACCCTTTTGACTTTTCGGAAATCTCAGATTCATGCGCCCCCCTCCATACATGTAATTGGGTGGTTTGGGGCCCCAGCCGGAACTTTGCCCCTAACCACGCCCCCCCAAGCCCCGAGGGGGGGGGGACTCGCAGATTCGACGGTCAGTTACACCTCTGGGCCGCGCAAAGCCTTCTTCAACCACCAACAGTGACAATGACCATTGCAGACACGGCATCGTATTGCACCGACCCGACAAAGCACACGTTCAATATCATCGACAGTTTTCAAGTCGAAAATGAAAACTCAAAAAAATACAGTGGAAGCGAATAGAGGCGCGGAATTCAGAAGCCGCTGTAGAGACTACCAGGAGTGAAACGCACTGCACCAGGATACTACACGATGCTCGAGATTTGACGACCACTTGGATTGCTGCGTCGTTTTCACTCAAGAGGATTGTCTCTGCCTCGTTTTCGGCTCGTCAATTTTTCCTCTTGACCGAGGCTGAGCCGGTGGTGTCGACGTCGACGGCGGCGTCGGGCACGCTACCCGTGTACAGCACCTCGCTCGAACCTGACGACAAGCACAAGCACGACTGGATGCTGACACAGAACACTTTCAGACCGCACGCACGCATGTACTCATCGTACCTGTAACTGGGGGGGGGGGGGGGGCTTTGGGGCACCGCCACTATTTTTCCAACACCCACCCCCCCCGCCCCCCAGTCTAGAGCCTATTTATACCCATTTGTGACCAAAAAGTATCAGAATAAGTCAAAAAGTGGTCGGACACCCCCACTCTTTGCTCTGGCGACCCCCCCCCCAGATTGGCCCATTACCCCCCCCCCACTCTGCCAGACCGGGTGACAGGTATGGTACTCAGGACGTCCGACGCACACACTCGAGGACCAAGGGACGCACGTCCAGTCGAGGGGTCACTCACTACCCACCACGGGCGCTCCCCGACAGTTTGTCCGAGACGTTGACGAGCAGCTGCGAGCTGCCGGCGGCCTCGACAGTGACCTCCGCCGTGGGCAGCTTGTCGGCAGTGCTCTCGCTGCTGCCGGACACCTCGTAGACGGCGCTGTCGGCGCCCTTGCCCGCGAGCGACAGCTCCGACGAGCCCGAGTTTGTCGAAGCCACCGACTTGGCCTGCAGTCCTTTGACCGTCACCTGCGACGAGCCTGCAAACGAGCGAGTTGGACGATTTTCCAGAAGAAACCGAAATTCTGCCGTGAAAACTGTTGATGATAGCCAACCTTTTAGCAGCCTTACGGGTCTAGGGTTAGGGGTAGGGGTAGCGCAGGGTCAAGTGGATAGACAATCGACCTCTGCGCTTCTGGGTTCGATTCTTGATGGATCCACTAAAAAACGAGTATTTCTCGATCAATGGATTTTCTCGTGCTGTCGCTGCCATAGACTACAGATGTCTCCGAATGGCCTTGTCTAATTAGTGTGGCTCTAGACAGGAAGTCGTTACGGAGATGGGTGTGTTATATTGGCCATTCTCGCCCTCCTAGCGTTGCCAACCCTTGCGCAGTTCAGTCCAACAGGGCAACTTCCACCATGAAGATATTGCATAGAAAACGAGGTGAATTTAGCATTAAGGAAAAATTTGCAGGCGGCTGCAAAAAAAGGTGAATATGTGACGCTCTTTTGTTGGAGCCCAGTTTGAAAAAGAGGGGTATCAATTAAGGCATGCCTCATTTATGTATAGCCACTTATGCTTTGCAGCTGATCAACTTCAGTTTGAACAAACCGTGTATAAAAACCGAACCAAACGCAGCAACACGTCACATATTCGGCATTTTTTTGTGTTCGCGTGCATGGAAAGGAGCAGTGGCAATTATAGGACCTAACTGGACTGGAACACCCTGCATTCACATATGCCGCATGACTAAACGCTACGTGGTTGCGAGACAGGCAGGAAGGACCCCAGGGTCTTGCACATGGACCACTATGCAGACGTACGCACGCACGCACGCACGCAAGCACGCACGAACGCACGCACGCACGCACGCACGCACGCAAACACGTTGCATAGGAGCAGTGCGTTATTGGGTGAAATGCCAAAAAGGGAATGATGAATGGAGCCAGTACAGCCAGCCAGCCAGTATGTATATGCCTACACATCACTAAATGAACTGTAGTGGCTGGCAACCCACATCTCACACAAATGTTAGCAAGGTGCCGATTATTTATGTAGGAACTTTGGCTGTGCCAGGTCGATGGTAATGACCAGAGATAGATGAGATGTGAAAGGATTGCTGTTGCGTTTTGGGTGAGTGAGATGGCTCACACAAAAAAATGCCGAATATGTGACGTGTTGCTGCGTTTGGTTCGGTTTTTATACACGGTTTGTTCAAACTGAAGCTGATCAGCTGCAAAGCATAAGTGGCTATACATAAATGAGGCATGCCTTAATTGATACCCCTCTTTTTCAAACTGGGCTCCAACAAAAGAGCGTCACATATTCACCTTTTTTTGCAGGCGCCTGCAAATTTTTCCTTAATACAGTGTTTTTTCATAAGACAAACATCGATGCGTAAAACCTATACAGGCACACGCACGCACGCATGCAGGCATGCACGTACACATGCATGCACGTACGCACGCACGCATGCATGACATATGTACCATGTATGACATATGTAGCATGTTCGGTAGAATCCCTCGAGTGCAGTAGGAGACACTCATCATATAGAATGTGAGCATGTGGATTGAAAATAGGTACACATGTATTTTTCATTGACCAAAGTTGTGCACAACTAATTGTCATGCAAATGATACAAAGCAGGATGACCTATCAGCAAATGGCACAGCATGCAGAGAAACTACAAACAGAAGCCACTGCGGATAATTGTGTGTGTGCGTGCGTGCGTGCGTGCATGTGCAGTTGTGCTATATTGCTGTGCAGTGCGTGTGCAGTTGTGCATCGTAGCATAGTGATGTAAAGAATCAAAATGATCGCTATAACTAGGCGGTCAACTTTTGTGTTTTAGCCGAAGTGATGCGATGTACCCACATCGAGTTTTTTTTGTGAAGCAGCCCATTTGATGGTGTGCGTGCGTGCGTGCAGATCTGCAGCGCCATATTGGTGCGTCGGAGCTTAGTGGTGTAAGGAATCAAAAATGATCTACACGTAGAGGCGGTCATCTTTTGTGTTTTAGCCGAAGCGATCCGAGCTACCAATATCGATATTTATCGATTATCTCGGAAGTGAAAATATTTTGGTGCGTCGGAGCGTGTTGGCTCCAAGGAATGAAATGTTCAACATCAAAGGGCCATCAACTTTAGTATTGATGTTTAGGCCATCCGACCTAACCACACCAAAATATCGCCAATTCTCGTTATCGGTATAATGGTGGGAGGCATTTTGGTGCATCCAATTTGGTCCACTTGCTGAAACTGGTCAAGATCACGTCTGGGCGATCAACTTTCCCCATTATAGCGAAGCTCTGCGATGCACCGTTAAAGAGCCTATAGGGCATGGAACTTTCGGCTGAAATTTTTAATTGCTAATATCTCATTATCAGTGATGAAGTTTTAGGTTCAGTGACTTGGCATAGACTTCCCATAAGAAACTGTTCAAGGAAATCAAAAAAAAATTGGGGGTTAATTGAGCACTTTTTCGAGATTTACTCTTGGTGGGAACCACCCCAAAAAAACGACTATGTCCAAAAAAACGCGTAAAATCGGCGATATCTCGAGTTTGGTAGGACGCAGAGACGATTCCTTTGGTACGCAAAATTGCCATCATGGGTCACTTACACATGGCAAGTTTTATTCCAATTGCCCATGGCACTCGCGAGTGGCGCTCCAAAAACTGGGAGGAGAACACGAAAAAAAAGACACTTTTCGGGAACATTTTCGGGCGTACCCCCTTAACGCGCAGCAATACTGCAACGCGCTGTGGCACGTACGGTCCCCTGATGAGTGCGCTTCCTTTGACCCATAACGCGCCGAAATCGGTTCAGCCAATCAAAAGTTATAGGCGATCACAA
The DNA here is from genome assembly GCA_030248085.1 of Paralinhomoeus sp. GSCO2_6. Lineage (NCBI taxonomy): Eukaryota > Metazoa > Nematoda > Chromadorea > Monhysterida > Linhomoeidae > Paralinhomoeus > Paralinhomoeus sp. GSCO2_6. Next base: position 59,507 of record JASAMY010003054.1, on the reverse strand, counting down.
ATCCGAATTCTCGCGCGCGCAAGTCGTCACATATTAGGGTTGTACGTACACCCTGATTTCTTTATGCAATAGAACCATCATCACCTACCCGACGTCGCCAGCGTAAACTTGTCCGTTTCAGCAACGCTCAGAGTGGTTTCGGAGGAACCTAAAATGAAGAAACCATACAAAATCTGTCGGCTGCAGCCAGCGACTGTCTTTATAAGACGAGCCCACATTGCATGCGTGTCAGCAAAACCATTTGCTTAAAGCATCTTACGAGGCAATGCAAAGTATCCAAGACATTAAAGTACCGGAAGCTTCCAAGGCGACACCTTTGGCTGCGGTCGCGTCGAGTGACAACTCCGACGACCCTGACGCCGCCACTTCCAGTTCTGCCTTGATGGCGCCGACTTGGAGAGTCGTCTTCGACGAACCTAACACGCACGCTGTCGACAAAAAAAACGCAAACGTGGAGGATTTTGGATTATTGGTGGTCTTGGGGGGGCATGCACGCACGAGCGATTCACAAATGACAGCAGTTTCAGCGCGTACCAGAAGTCTTGACTTCCAGGCCGTCGACGTCAAAGTCGGCGCCCTCGCGGGTGCTGAGCCGGCTCGAGCCGCGCGCCGTGACGCCCCGCAGTCGCGGCAGCGTCGCCGTCACCTTCCACTCGCACGTTCTGCACGCGCGACGGCATTTTTTTCTCTCAATTTCGAAGCTCATTTTCGAAATTGTCGCCTCACTTCCCAGAAGGGCAAAACGGCTGGAAGCCCTCCTTGAAGCGGATGACGAGCGTTCCGTCTTCGACCGTCGTCTCGGCATGCTCCTTCCAGCCGGCGTCCACCTCCACCGTCACCGCCTTCGCACCGCTCGCCAACACCAGCTGAGAAAGTGATTACTGAATTTGTCCTTTGAGAAGAGCTTTGTCACGATTCTATTCTCTGAGGATACTGGGGATGTAGGGAGGGTGTCAGAAGGGAAATAAATACCTTTTAAAAGTTGCGGGGGGTGTGGAGGGGTAAATATTTGACTTGGAGGTGGAAAAACCCTCCCAAAGTGTTACATTTATGGTTTGAAGCCCTGTATGGTTTGGTTCATGCTTGAGTGAGACACACTAATCCAAATGAGATCACCTCAGCAATATCGGTGACGTCGACAGCGTCAAAGTCGTCAACGCTGACGTCGATCTTCTCCGTCACACCCTCCCCGTACACATATGTGGCTGAAGTGCAAATAAATCAAGTTTAAATTACTTGAGTTGTTCGCAGCGTGACTTACGCGCGAAATAGAAGTACAGGGTGGCCCATTTATCTATCCGGGGTTTTGATCGCGGATAACTCTCCGTTTACTGAACAAAACGAAACAAAATTTGTACCAGATACAGATACAGGTTCAAAGTTTTTGTGTGCCGATTTTTAAGAAAATCTGATGCGATCTGCCAGAATGAAGCGATTTTATCCGATGAGCGCGCTTTTTCGTTGGATTTACTGTACAGTCCAGAAAATGAGATTACATCTGGCACGTTGGGCGTTTGGCGCGTTCCAGAAACGTTTGTAAGCATTGCCGAGCCGAAGCAGCGCCCTGTAGACGGATTTGACAGAATCATTGCCGAAATACGCCAGAAGACGTAGCACTAATGCCAGTCACACCAGACGAACGTGGATGTTACGTGATCGAAAACGGAGGTCACGTTGAAGTGCATAACCAGCGATGCCAACATTAGATCTTCTTGAAATTCGGCGCACAAAAACTTTGAGCCTGTACTTGCATCGTGTACAAATTTTGTTCCGTTTTGCTCAGTAAACACAAAGTTACAAGCGATCAAAACTCCGGATAGATAAATGGGCCACCCTGTAGTAAATGGCGCCTGCGACAGCTACCACGATGGCGACGAGCGCCAGGCATGGCAGCGTCACGCAGGCGATCGTTTTTCCTTTGCCACCCATATTGTGGGTCTGAGAGGACTGTGGTAATTCCACTAAACGACCAATTTGGTATTCTTGTTGTAAACTTGGGGAGCGACGGTTAGTATGCTGGGGTTTGGTGTAGTGGTGGCGGCTAAGGAAAACGGCTCAGTAAGTAAGTCGCGTCGACCGACCTATAGGCTATAGTACTGGCGGCGGGGCACAATCTCTAGGAACGCGCTGCGGAACGGAACGGCTGCGCAGCGCAGTGCGCGAGTCATAAGCAAGCAGGCGACACGTGACGTCGGATGATGTCAAGATTCACCGTATAATGCGTTCTTCAACTACAATCACGGCATATGATACAAGCCCCATAGTCGGCACTGGCAGGCTGCCAAGTTCATCAATTCTCCAACTAATGCTGCAGAGCAGGAAGTTGCAAAGGACTCGAGGTCGCTTAGCAACGACCTTGGCATTGATCCGAGGAAAGGGAAAAGCCATAAATAAGTAGGCTTCGCAACGTCAGCGTGCCCAGTGTGCGCGTATGTACATCACATCCCAGCATGCATAGCAACAACACAAATCACAGAACATGCAACACAGACAAAGCGGTCATTACAATCCAAATATCGGACTCAACAACAGTCAACACGACATATCATCTTCAAAAAAAAAAAACAACAATAAGTTACATTGTGGTGAGTGTGTGGGGGGCTAGGGTTATTCATTCGGATGAGTCAGTGTCTCTCGAACCAGCGAAGTTACTCATACAAGGCACACTGCGTTTTGAGCTCCCCCACCTCCCCAACCTTTAGCCTTAGTTTTAAGCTTACGCTTAGGCTTTTGCTTAGGCTTAGTTTTAGCCTTCGCTTAGGCTTAGGCTTTTGCTTAGGCTCAGGCTTAGGCTTTTGCCTACGCTTAGGCTTCGGGGAGGTGGGGAGCTCAAAACGCTATAGCCTCATACAACAGAAGATGTGGGTGCGCAGTTGCGATCCACAACTCCTAGGCGGACACAGCCGGACACAGCCGGACAACCGTCTCCTACGCTGAATTTGCGTGTTTTTATATGTGGCGAACACAAAGAGAATAGTCAAATTCAACTGCACATCGCAACTGCGCTAGATTTGTTTTGTCTTCGGCTGTTGCGTTTGAGTGAACCCACTGATTGAACCCACTCAAGTGATGAAGCGCAAGATCGAGGTGGAGGTTTGGGCTCGTGCAGATGTGCGCGAGATCTTGGAAGAAATCCGGAGTGGACCGCTTTCTCACGGTTTTTTTTTTGTGCGTTTCCTCTTCAGAGCTCCCTTCCGGTGGCGTGGGGCTTCGCTGACAGAAGCCGGCAGCACGACGCCCAGGAGCTCTTCAACCGGCTCGTCGAGCGCGTCGACTGCGAGCTGATGGCCGCGACGGGCGAGTGGCTGACGGCCGCGGTGCAGGCGACAGTGCAGCGACTGCGCGCGCCAGCGTGCTCGGCGCCAACGACGACCTGCTCATCACCGAATTGTAGGTTCGACGCGAACTCGAACAAGGTGGGCGTTCCGGTGGACGTGCCCAAGCAGTTGGACGTCGCGCCCTTCGTCAACACCGCTGTCGTGCAGCAAGCTCCATTGCTGCTTTGTATTGTGTAGTACCACTCCGGGCTCAGCGTCGACAGCGGCCACTACACGGCGGACTGCTTGGCGCGTCGTGCAGCTCGGCGCCGACGCAGACTGGGCCGCCTTCGACAGCAATGACGCCTACCTGCTGTTCTTCGACCGGCAGACGTGACACTTGATCCCATTCGCATTGCCGATCTTTTCATGCGAATCTCATGAGTATTTTATTCGCGTAAGAAGGTGCATTTTCGTACAACGCCACCGCATACAGACAACGCCACCGCCCGAGCGATTTTGTATATATTCCGTATATTTTGCACATATTGATTCTTCTACGATTAGCACGTTGCACGAATTTGACGGTAACGTACTTGCAGTTGAGCATCGTTTATCCCAGTTGTGGGTCGTGACGCACCTGTGGAAGTGCGGCAATTTTCAAAATATGCGGTCAGATGCAACCAAAACATTTCGGTGCGTTCTCCGACTTCTTCCCCGCGTCATCCTCTGATCCCACGTCGCTATTTGTGCAGTATTTAAACGAGAAGCGAGACAATCCCAGACAAAGCGAGGCAAGCGCATCCGCATCCAAAACGCATTAGAATCCTTCAGTATCTTGGCGTCAACAGTTATTCGTAGATGTTGCCGCCTGTCTTCAATGAATGGATGAGCATCGAGGTGAGCGTAGACGTCGAGAAGGGAGTCCGCCTCAGGCAGTGCAGCTGCAAATGCAGCATGCTCTTGCGTTGGAAGTCCCGAAGACATGACGACCACCATCGGCGCTCGGGCGCGTCGGCGCCACCGACATGATGACCACACAAGTGGTGGGTCTGTAAGAGTTGCGTTGCGTTAGTTTTTCGTTTTCAGGACCGCCAACGAGGCTGAGGGACACGTCCCCAGCTGCGGAGCAAAAGATCAGCGAATCAGTCAGCAAAGGCTGGGAATGGCTGACAGCCCAGCTCGAAAAGTGCGATTGGCCTGTGTGTCACGCTTTGGCTGCGAACTCTTTTAGTTCCATAAAACGCTCGAGTAGTACAGCGTGTACGCGCCCCACCAAAAAACAAACGTGGGATGACTGGATGACGCGAAGAAAAAGTTGGAAGAACGCACCGAAATGTTTTGGTTGCATCTAGTTGCATTGCTGCATCTAGTTGCATATTTTAAAAACTGCCTGGGAGGGCGAGCGCCCGAGATCGATTTGCGAAATCACGCGTACAGGCAAAGACGGGCTGCCGAGGGCGAGACTAATAAAATTACTACCGAGGGTATCAGCGTAATTTTCCGTGTCGCCCTCTTTAACTTATTACAGTTCTTTTTATATGTCCCAAACTCAAGAAAATGGCGTCCTATGTTCGACCTGCCCAGCGGCTGTCAGCGAAGATATACATAGATGAAGCTAACTAACGCCCCTAGTCGCAGCAGTCCCTAACGCGCTGGCCGTAGTTGTTTGCTCTCCGGGGCGTCACGTTGTTGTCACCGCCCAACAGGCGGCTGACGTTGTCTTGCGGCGACCGTGGAACAGGCTTTCGTCGACTTCCACCGTCCAGCCGAAGCTGCCCATCTTCCGCTGGCACGCAGCGAAGTTTGTTTGTTTGTTTGTGTGTGGGCCGCTTCTATGATCGCGGGGGCCTCTCTCTGGTCACAATCGACCGCTGCTAGTGAGAGATGAGACCCAGTCAGCCCGATCCTGGGGGGCTGGCTCCCCTAATGGGCCGGAATTGTCACTGCCACCGGGTTGGCTCCGCTGGCCGGCAGCTCAAGGGACGCCCAGGACATACAGCTCCCAGAGGAGACCAACCTGCTGTCCAGACGGCTCCGACCATGTCCCAGACCACCGACGCAGCGAAGTCGTGCGTTGCGTCCCCCCCCCCTCCCCCTGTGAGCTGCGGTGACTCTTCATTACCAACCCCCTACCATCACCTTGTGAACGTTTGACACGCTGCAGATCATCTGGACGTTTATACGATTCATTGTGTACGGTAGGGTCAAACGTGGTGTGGCCCTAATTCATATTACGCATTAGGTGACGCTCAAATAATTACCGTAAATCCTCCAATACAGCCCCCTCCAATAGTGCTTCCCCTCCAATAGTGCCCCCGGGTATGGCAAGGTTGAAATAATAGAGCCCCCCTCCAATAGTGCCCCGGGGGTAAGGGGTATGTTGTGCCATGTGCCTTTAATGGGCAAAAATATAGTGGTAGGTACATTTATATCGTGTATACACACTACTACTAACCAATAATAGTACGTTTCAGCAACTATTAGCAGTAAATGAACCATTAAATGTGGCAAAAGTGATCAAAATCACCGAAAAATCGGCAATTTTGACAGTGAAACTAGCATTACCATTCAAAATTTTTAGGTTGAAATAATAGAAGCCCCCCTCCAATAGTGCCCCCCTCCAATAGTGCCCCCGGGTAAGGAGAGGTTGAAAAATAGTGCCCCAGGGGCACTATTGGAGGATTTATGGTAGGTCACGTCAGGACAGGGGTTGCCCCCACCTTCCCGATCATCAGCACCTAGTAGTGCACACACTTGAACCTGAATTGTACTCGCTGAAACGACTGTATTTTAGTTTTCAATAACACCAATACTTAACATAATTTCAATGCAGTCTATGTGGTGCAGTCTCCATTTCTTTGCCTCCATCATTTCTGATCTCCATTTCTTTGCCTTGTGGAACAACCTTCTGGGTACACTGCACTACAATGCATGCATGCAGTCATTCATCTGATTGACAAAATGTGCACAAATCAACCACAAACAGCGAACAAATAACAAAATCACACATTTTGACAACATCACATTTTTCAGACTGTTTTATTGTGCAGAAGAGTCTTGCTCAAACTGCTACAACCATACACAATGAGTTGAATGAGACTGATGAGGCTCGCGCCCAAGCACAGGCCCAGTTGACCACCAATCTGACTTATCAAGCCATCAGTAGTTGTTGCCTCCACTTGACTTATCACAACTGCCTAAATGATATCCACTTTACATGTAAGCAAGGTCCACTCAACGTTTAATTGCTGACATAACCAAAAGCAACCAACTTCAATTGAATGATACGCGACCTCCAGAAGAATCACATCATCCGGATCCAAGTCTTTTGTGTTATTCCTTTTGTGCATGTAGTTCTTCACTAATGCAGTTGGGAATGCACTCTGACTAACAGTTGGGTCGAAGTCAACTCGTCTACACTTCACCCGGCACCCTTGCTGACACTTGTCAAGCAGCGGGAAAAAACTGGCCATATTTGAGATGTACCTCGAACAATGACTACTTCTCCTGTCCATACACAATCGCACCGTTGTATTCTGCAAGAGTAATTTATCTTCTGGAGGAATGCAGTTGCAGAGTTGGAGCACGACGGAGTAATAGCAGTCGATTTTGCAGAGTGACTTTGAGTACAGCAGATGTTGACTGAACACCCTTCTTGGAACATCATCTACACAACTGGTTTCTTGATTTGATGTCTTTTGAAGCTTGTAGACCGTTTTCTGAACAAATAACGCCATTGGCACTGATTCCTACACGATAAATCCCTTAAGCCACTTCGCTCCCCCCCCCCTCAGCATACCTATGTATATAGTGCCGTACGTAGCTAATGGGCAGAGATTCCATTCCCATTTTCAACTTAAAATGGCCACTGTGTTAGGCACTATTAACAATTTTGTTTCGCCTCCACCGCTTGACACCTGAGACGCATGGAGGTTCATCAGAAATGACGCGACCCCTTTACATCGTGCAATCAATTCGTGGACTATGGATCTTCAGATCACCTCAGATGAGAGAAAAGAAACCACCTTGTCAACAATGCCAACACTCTGTCAAAATATAGCACTGTTTAAAACAAAACAAAACACCTTGTATAAATAGAGTATCAGGGTGTACGCGTCAGCGTACAACCCTAATATGTGACCACTTGTTCAGTGCGCATTTTCGAATTTTCAATCGCCTATAACTTTTGATTGCCTGAACGGATTTCGTCGCGTTATGGCTCAAATGAACCGCCTTCTTCTGGGGCATCGAACGCGCCATAACGCGTTTCCTTGTTTTACTGTAGGGGGTCAATAGTTCCAAAAATGTTTCGAAAGCGCGTCCTTTTTTTTTTTCGTGTTCTCTGCCAGGTTTTCGGACCGCCATTCGTGAACGATACTCTCGATCGGCATGAAACTTTGCAGGTGTTGGTGGCTCATGATGGGATTCTTGTCGCCCAAAGCATTCGGCTCTAGGCCGTGGCAATGTGTAGCTATGGTCCATTTTGACGATTTTTCTAGGACATAGTCGTTTTTTTTGGGCAAAAGTTTGTCCTCTATAGGCGCTTCAACCGTTGATCTGAGAGTTTCGTTATAATGGAGAAAGTTGATCGCCATGACCTGGAATATACCCCATTGAAAAAATTAGTCACCCCAGACGCACCAATATGTCTACACTCTTAAGAAATTAATAAAAATTGGCGATATTTCGGAGTGGTTAGCTCGGATGGCTTTGAGGTCAATAATAAAGTTGATCACCGATTGGTGGGGAACATTTCATTCCTCAGTGCCAACGCGCTCGGACGCACCAAAATATTTTCACTTCCGGGAAAATCGCAATATCTCGATGTGGGTACGTCGGATCACTTCGGCTAAAACACAAAAGTTGACCGCCTGCACGTGTAGATCATTTTGATTCTTTACATCGCTATGCTCCGACGAACCAATATGGCACTGCAGATGTGCACGCACGCACGCACACCTTCAAATGGGCTGCTCCACAAACAACTCGATGTGGGTAGGCCGGATCATTTCGGTTAAAACACGAAAGTTGACCGCCTAGTCATAGGGATCATTTTCATACTTTACATCATTATGCTAAGACGCAGCAATATAGCACAACTGCAAGCGCACGCACGCACGCACATAATGTACTGCCTATGGCGCAGCACTATAGCAAAAATGCATGCGCACGCACGCACACACACACGCTCACACGCTTCGATCGCGCCATCGTACGCGCATGTCCATCGGACCGGTTGCAAGTAACGCGTGGCACACTTCTTTGCCTGGGTGTACACTGTATCAGAGCGGATTTTGGATTTTTTGATCGCCTATAACTTTTGATTATCTGAACCGATTTTGGCGCGTTCCTATCCTATACGATGCGTGTCTCCTACTGCGATTGAGGGATTCCACTGGACACGCTACATTTGCTTTTTTTGGTACGCTGAGGCTTGTGTGCGTTCTGGTCTGCTGCTGTATGTCTGTATGTGCGTGCGTGCGAGCGTGCGTGCGTGCGTACTTGCGTGCGCGCACGCGTGCGTGCATACATGCGTCCGAGCGTGCGTGCGTGCCTGCATAGGTTTTGCATATCAATGCTTGTCTTATGAAAAAACACTGTATTAAGGAAAAATTTGCAGGTGGCTGCAAAAAAAGGTGAATATGTGACGCTGTTTTGTTAAAGTCCAGTTTGAAAAAGAGGGGTATTAATCAAGGCACGCCTCAAGCCACTTACGCTTTGCAGCTGATCAACTTCAGTTTGAACAAACCGTGTATAAAAACTGAACCAAACGCAGCAACACGTCACATATTTGCATTTTTTGTGCGAGCCACCTCATTCAGCCAAAACGCAACAGCAACCCTTTCACATCTCATCTCTCTCTGACAATGCGTTGCCATTGGCCATTACCATGGACCTGGCACAGCCAAACTTCCTCGATAAATAATCGGCACCCTGCTAACATTTGTGACATGTGGGTTGTCACCACAGTTAGTGATGTGTAGGCATACATACTGTACTGGCTCCATTTGTCATTCCCCTTTTGGCATTTCACCCAATGATGAACTACAACGTTTGCATAGTGCCATGCACCATTTTACATCTTGTGCGTGCGTGCATGTGCGTGCTTGCGTGCGTGCCTGCGTGCATGCGTGCGTGCGAGCCTGCGCGTGCATCGTGTTCCATGTGCAAGATCATGGGGTCCTTCCTGTCTGTCTCACAACCAAGTGGCATTCTGTCATGCGGCATACCTATGTGAGTGCAGTGTGTGTAGGTCTTAATAATTGCCACTGCACCTTCCTATGCACGGAACACAAAAAAAAATGCCAAATATGTGACGTGTTGCTGCGTTTGGTTCAGTTTTTATACACGGTTTGTTCAAACTGAAGTTGATCAGCTGCAAAGCGTAAGTGGCTTGAGGCGTGCCTTGATTAATACCCCTCTTTTTCAAACTGGACTTTAACAAAACAGCGTCACATATTCACCTTTTTTTGCAGCCACCTGCAAATTTTTCCTTAATGGTATACCTTTAGATAAACTTTCGAAAAGGTTCCTGGATAAATATTTCTAAAAGTATACAGCTGAGGATCGAACTGTTCACTAATCAGAATAGCCATTCCAGAAAACATAGTTGGTAAATGACCAAAGAAACGCGCGCGCGTGCACGCGCCCACGCACAGGCACACGTGCACATGCACGCACACGCGCGCACGCACAGGCAGTGCACGCGCGCACGCACAGGCAGTGCACGCGCGCACGCACAGGCACGTACACGCGCACGAGCCCATGCACGTGCACGGACGGACAGATAAAAGTGCGCTAATAGCGTTTTGAGCTCCCCCACCTCCCCACTTCCCCGAAACCTAAGCCTAAGCAAACGCCTAAGCCAAAGCAAAAGCAAAAGCCTAAGCCTAAGCAAAGACTAAAACGAAAGCATAAGCCTAAGCCTAAGCTTAAGCCTAAAACTAAGGCTAAAGGTTGGGGAGGTGGGGAGGTGGTGAGCTCAAAACGCAGTGTGCCTAAAAGTGGCGGTTGCCTTCGGTCACCCGTTAACCCCCCCCCCCCCCGGTTTAGAGATATGCGAGACGGAGAGACAAGAGAGAAAAATGTCGCACCGCAATAACGAAGGCCCCGTGCATATGGTGCATATGGTGCATATGGTGCATATGGAGATATGGCAGCAACTCCAACAGTAAAACTCACGCCCGTGATTGTTACGGGGAATACCCGATCCATGTGAACCATGTGAACCATGTGAACCATGTGAACGAGAGCTCCGTTATTTCGGTGAATATTATTTCACTTTTTTTTCTTGTCTTTCCGTCTCGCATATCTCTAAAGGGGTTAGCCAAATACCTAAGACCTTTTTCCCATTCTTTTCTTTCTGCCACAAGAATTCCCACAAGAAGAAGAAGAAGCCACAAGAAGCTGATTCCCGAAGGTAGCTTTTACATAGCAATGGGGCCACCAAACTACCTATGCCATGCACGCACAACACATAGGTCTGATGAACGACGCCGTTTTCGCCGAGGTGCTGGATCAAGCATCGGAGTGGGCGCAGGTGTACGAGGACGACATCACGAGCGTCTTGGAGCATCCCAACTGGGACACGCCCATCTGGCACGTGCTGGATGGCGAGCACCGCGTCACGGTGCGCGTCGTCGAAAAGGAAGCGTTCGCGTTGGAATGTGGGCGCTGCCGTCACCTGCACGCCAACAAATTCGTCTGCGCGCACGCGCTCGTGGTTGCGCACGTCAACCGCCGTCTGGAGACGTACTTGACGTCGACAGTGGATCGCTGGCACCAGGACGGTCGACACGGCCACTTCCGTGTGGTCACGCAACGCGCGGCGGGCGAGAAGGGTCAGCAACGTCGGCATGGAGGCGCGAACAACACCAAGACGACTGCCGTGCTGCGCTGCATTCCTCACCCGGCACTGACCAACACCGTAATGGCGGCACTTTTAAATTTCCGTTGTCTTATGGACTGCACCGCTGCCTGGTCACGTACGTTTGTAGGTTCCGCTACCAAAAGCTGGTTCGCTAGACTTGCCGACCCGAGAGCAGCTCGAGCGAATCCGCTCTCCTCAGCCAATGGTGTTCTCGGAACCGTTTCACAATGGAGAGAAGTTTCGCTTCTATCTCCTTGCCGAATGGCGTCAACTGGGCCACAAGCACAAGGAGTGCGTGGCGTGCAAGGTGCTGATACTCTGACTACTGAGAAATGACTCGATTAGGGGGGGGGGGGTAATTGGCCCTTCAAGGTGGAGCGGAGCCAAAAGTGGACGGGGGAGGACAGTACATGTCCAGAATGTAGAAATTGTTAACCAAAATGTGTGCTTGATACCACGATAGTTCAGATTGAGTTGCCAGCGACAACGCTTCCGCCAGAAGATCTCGTGGTGGTGCACCGCGAGCGCTTCTATATTCCCCCCGAGAAGCGCCACTCTACGTCCCAAACGCGCGACATGGTGCTGCACTGTCGTTACAGCTGCGTGGTCGCGCGCTATCCCTACTTCATGAGTCGGCTGCTCGACTCGTCCGCAGTCAGCGGCAAAGTGGAGCTGTCGCACAGCGAAAAAATCCGCGCCAACTTTGGTGTTTTTCTTTAGGCGAAAAGTGATGCGATCTGCGAATCTGCGTAAATAGAGCAGGGATGGGATCGTAACAAATAGGATCTCTTTGTGTCAACTTGTCATTTCGATGCGGGTTTGCTGCGGCATAATTTGCTGTGAGATGCGCGCACTAGTTGGGGGTGGGCGGGTCTGTTTTGAACTGTTGCCCTAGTCGCTCTGGTTGATTTTTGCTCGCTCGTGACTTTTTTTGTGAGTTTTGTGAAATGGTTTGTTGCGACTCTGTTTACTACACAACTGCTGCGCCACAAATACAACAGACGACATCAAGCTGGAATAATAAGCAGTTCAGTAAAAGCAGACCTGAAACGCAAACATTGAAACAATAAAAACAACATAAATAATAAAAACTTTATAACATGGAAGTGACATAAATAAAAAAAAAAACAGACGCAAACATTCCAAATAAACAAAATTAATATTGTTTCTAAAAGCCTTCGACGGAGAGACAGAAAAAAAAGTGTCGCACCGAAATAACGAAGCTCTCGTTCACATGGTTCACATGGTGCACACGGTTCACATGGATCGGGTATTCCCTTGTTACGCCAACAGAAAATTGGGCGTGAGTTTTTTGGCTTGCTTTTCTACGTAATTGCTTTTGGAAATTTGAACCAATTGAAAAATCTAGCGCAAAGAATGGACACTGCGGTGAAACGGCAGCGCAAGCGGAAGCAGTCACCTTCGCCGCCGAGCGAGAAAAAGAAAATGTTAATTTTTTGCTGTATTTTATTTTGAATTCCTATTATATTTTGGAGAATTCTTCAGCTCGAAAAAGAAGGAAGGCTCGCAGTCTCGAGACGCTTTTGAAAAGGAGCAAGATGACGACGGTCTGTTGCAGACAGTCGATGTGCCAAAGGGTAAAGTTTTAAATCGCGAAGTTTATAACTAAAATTTCAAAAAAAGCACAACAAAATTACGTTAAATTCCTCAGGTCGCGAAAAGGACGCTGAGTTCAACGCCGCTCGGAGCGCCTCCATGACCGACTTGGATTCTCGCTCCAGCGGTAGGGGGCTAGTCGTCAATTTCAATTTTCAATTTTCTCAATTAAAAATAGGCGTGGTCTTGTCGAGCGACGTGGCGAAGCTCGAAGAGAAGTCCGCTGCTGGAAAAGTGGAAGATGCGGGCGGTGCGTCGACGGGGACGGGCAAGACGGAGCTGGTGGACGTGGAGCAGACGCACTACATCGTCGTGCCCTCCTACTCCAGCTGGTTCGAGTACTCCGCGTGCGTTTCTACCGCTTTGAGCTTTGCGCTATAGAATTTGCATGGATAGCGGTTTGTTGTGGGGGGGGGGGGGGGGGTGGTTGGGTGGGCGCTGGAGGCGCCATGCCATGAATGAATGCATAGGTGGCCCCAGAAAGTGTGCCAGTGCTTCGGAAGAAGGAGGTAAGGTGGGGTGGTTAAACGAAGATTTTCGGGATGAAGAGCAAAATGTCGCCTTAAATTGCACCTTTTTTCTCGCAAAAATATACACTTAGAGAGCCCCAAAATAAATCCTGAAGCCGTTTGTATTTACTTTTAAGCTAGAAAGTGTAAAAACAGCGTCGCAGCCGCGGGCGAAAATGTTGCCACTTGCACAAGAAAAAGTGGCTTGGCCTTGAAACTAATAAATGAAAACAGGAGGGCGTCCCGAAAGTCTTCCAGGATCTGGTCAGCAGCCAGGGGAGGACAGGGGCGTGTGCTTGCGCCTGCTGTGTCTGCCTACGTGTGCTTCCCCGTTCGCAGAATCCACCCCATCGAGCGCCGCAGTCTGCCGGAGTTCTTCAACGGCAAGAACAAGTCGAAAACGCCTGAAGTGTATGGTTCTCTCATTTTATAAAACCAACAACTGATCACAGTCACGCTGGATCACTGCTCTTGTGCACAGTTACCTGGCCTATCGCAACTTCATGGTCGATTCCTACCGCATCAATCCGTTCGACTACCTCTCCGCCACCTCCTGCCGACGCAATCTGCCCGGCGACGTCTGCGCCATTCTCAGGTAACTGCTGTCTCTATGGCTTGAGTGGCTGATACATTTTATTTTGACGCTGCCAACGCAGCACAAGGCCCTAAGCATTTGATGATTGTGCTGCCCCTGCCTGTCACGTGTCCAACCAAGTCAGGTAAAGGTGTAAGTGGCAAAGATCGAAGCTAAAGCGTAGTGACGACGACGCAAATTGTCAGGGGTGGGCGCAAAATAGGCAAAAATCCAGAAGTTGGTTTGTGGGTTTGTCGTTCCTTCCAAAAGTTGACAGGAGAGGTTACTTGGGGGGGGGGGGGAGTATCTTACCATTTTTATTTGTCACTCACGTATCATTTGAAGCGCTGATCCAAAACGCACGCACGCTTAGGGTGCACGCATTCCTGGAGCAGTGGGGCCTGATCAATTACCAGCTCGACGCCGAGAACAACCCGGCGCCCATCGCTCCGCCCAGCACCGTACACTTTCAAGTGCTCGCAGACACGCCTCAGGTATTTATTTAACCTTTACAAAATTAAAAAAGTCCCTAAATAGCTTAAATAAATGAATAAGTACTTTCAGGGCCTGCAGCCAGTGAGCCTGCCGACGCCGCGCCTGGGCAGCCAGCAGTCGCTGCAGCAACAGCAGCAGCCAGGGGCGCCAGCCGCTGAAAAAGTTGGTTTGCCATTGGACACGGCAAGTCAACCAATCGATTGATCATTCACGGTATCCTGTTTTGAGGCGCCGACCTCGACAAACGCTGGTGATACAGCGGAAGACGCGGCGCCGTCTGCAGCCACCGGCACAAGTGCTGCCGCGGGTGGGCATTTTGCTCTGTGCACAACGGGGGTGGGGGTGGCTCTCTCCACTATTCAAAGTGTTCAAAGAACCACTATTTTCTCTATTCTACGTATCAGCAGGCTATTTCGGTGCAACATTTCTCATTCTGGACGCCAAGGTTGTGCTTGGTCTCCCCCCCCCCCCTGTGCTCGTGCTCGAGATGCACCTATCATTCCCCTCCCCCGCCCACCTCCCAGTTTTCGCTAGTGTCAGCATTCCGACAGCTGTTCAGCAGGGGAAATCAAACAAGAGGATGGCACCAGTGCGACTGCTCCGACCAAGGTCGAGGCCAGCCACATCAAGTTCTCCCTCAGAACCGACTTCTACTCGAAGCAGCTCGCTTCCAAGGTGCGTCTCCTCATCCCCCCCCCCCCCCCAGAAGAGTTGGATGCGCACGAATGGCGTTACGCAGACAAAAATGGGTGGATGACGAGCTGGGCGATTTTTTTCTCTTTTGCCTAGCGCTAATAATGAATGTTTCACATAATTCTTATAGCCGTGACATCGCGTAGTGAAAGCGGTTCTAGACTTTTGCGGAGCGCATAGCTCATTGGAACTGATTTGCAGGACGAGGGCGCGAAGCGCTGGACCGATCAGGAGACCGCGCTGCTTCTGGAGGCTCTCGAGATGTTCAAAGATGACTGGAACAAGGTGTACTGTCAGACGAATATGCAAAATTTCTTTTCACACAGTTGGGTGTATATGTACTGTGGTGTGCATGCTGTTGTTTTTGCAGGTGAGTCAGCACGTGGGCACGAGAACGCAGGACGAGTGCGTGCTGCGCTTCCTGCAACTGCCCATCGAGGACCCCTACTTGGAGTCGGGATCCACGACCGGTAGGCGCGTCTTGGCTTGCAAGTCCCACTGTCGTGCGTGCAGGTGTTTGGCAGGGGAATGCGGTCGTGTTGAGTGAGGACTTGCACCTAGAACCCCCCCCCCCCTCCCGCAATCCTGGATTGATTGATTTGTGAACCTCTCTGTCACTGCGCCGCCGCTTCCTTTAGGCCCACAGCTTAAAGAAGGGCTGTTCCACCACAAACCCGGCAAAGGAATGTGCACGTCGCCATTCTGTTAACGTATTCAATCGTTTGCTCGACGCTGTCGGCCGCTTTCAGGGCCGCTGTGGGGCCGTCCGTTGCCGTTCAGCCAGGCGGGCAACCCGGTCATGAGCACCGTCGCCTTCCTCGCCTCCGTCGTCGACCCACAGGTCGCCTCGGCCGCCGCCAAGGCCGCCCTCGGTACTACTTTCGTTGTGCGTGCGTGCGTGCGTGCGTGTGTGCGCGTGCTCCATCTCGTGCCTACCGCCTGATCTGATAGCCATTCTTCCATTGCACTTGGTTCGCAGAGGAGTTCTCTCGCACCAAGGACCAGGTGCCGCCCCTGCTGGCCGAGGCCCACTCCAAGAACGTGGCCGCCGCCCTCGAGGCGGGCGCCCCCGCCGCCGACGCCGCCCACTTCGGCATCGAGGCTTCGGAGGTCGCGGCCGTCGACAAGGGCCAAGGGCCGCCGGAAGAGGGAGAGACAGACGACGCGACGAGAGGGAAGAAAGAGGAGAAGACGGACGGGGGCCAAGGCCCGCCCCCTGGCCAGGAGGAGACCCAGACGGCGGCGGCGGCCGCCCTGGCGGCGGCAGCGGTTAAGGCCAAGGTCTGTGTTTTTTTGGGCAGAACACCGGCTAGTGAGTGATCCACGCGGTTTAAAATTAAAAAAAGAAGAAAGAAGCGCGAGCCGAAAAACGTTTCAAACCTGGGTTAAATGTAGCGACTCGTGTTATGGCAGTACTTCTGCTTTATTTATTTTATTTATTTATTTTATTTTATTTATTCCCAGCAAGCACGTACACGCTGTACACCACGACGAACACGACAACCACGCGACGCGATACAACGAACAATGGTGCGATACATTGTACACATGCCACTGGAGGGCTAGGCTACGCCAAGCGAGGGCGATTTCAGAGCCTAACCCTTAAATAACTGTACAGATTTTCTTTGTTGAGTCTGCATTTGAAGGAGTGAATTGAGGGGGAGGATACCGTACCAGCTGAGAGGTTATTCCAGACTGCGACGACTCGGTTCGAAAAAAAGAATTTTCGGTAGTTGGTATTGTAACGAGGATGGGCGAGTTTGTACTGATGACCCCTAGTTGAGCTAGCAGGAGCGAAAGAGAAGTAATTTTCAAAGCGTAAGGCAACATGTCGGTGGATGATTTTATAGACGAGTACAAGGTCTGCCTGCAAACGACGAAGTTCAAGCGGTTCAACGTTGGTGGCAATGAGGCGCTCAGGGTAGGATAGGGCACCCATTCCAGGTAGGAGGCGAGTAAACCGACGTTGAACTGACTCGAGAGTATCGATGCTACATCCTTGAGATGGGTTCCAGACTGGAGAGGCATATTCGAGGCGGCTGCGCACAAACGTTTTGTAGAGCTGGATGAGGAACTTTCTGTTTCGGACTGCAAAGCTGTTAAAGAGCATGTTAACCTTCGCTGACGCTGCGTGGGAAACACTTCTGCAGTGCTCTTTGAACCGAAGATCTGAGCTCAGTGATTGACTTGTTCAGTGTTGTTGCTTTGTTCAGTGATTGACTAAACACTACTTGAATTGCAACTTTTTTCGGCGCGCGTTTATAGGCGGGGTGTGCTGCGTTAAATGGCCGTTAAAATCTAACTGGGGAGTGCCCATCCCCCCTCAGAATTTTTCTTTGTATTTGCATTTTTTATATGTATTTTTATTTATATGTATTATTATTTATATGTATTTTTCGTCTCTTTCGTATTTTTTAGACCACAAATCTAAATTACGCTATTTATACCCTGTTTTGACCCGTTTTTGACCGAAAAGTGCCCGTTTAGACTCTAGTTTGGTATATTTTTTCTGCATTTTTTTATATATTTTCTGACACCACCTCCCCCTTTAAATCTGCTTCCCCCAGAATGGTCTCAGACCCCCCCCCCCCCACTTAAAAACCCGGTTGCATGTATGGATGTACCAGTTGCGCATCCGACTGTGTTATGACCACTGAACTCCGTTTGCAGCACTTGGCGAACGTGGAGGAGCGCAAGATCAAGAGCCTCGTGGCGCAGCTGGTCGAGACGCAGATGAAGAAGCTGGATACGAAGCTCAAGCACTTCGAGGAGCTCGAGGCGATCATGGACAAGGAGAGGGAGGCGGTGCGGCCCCCTGCTCGCGCGCGCGCCCACGCACTTTTGGACGGTCGCGACCAGTTTTGCAGCTGGAGTACCAGCGCCAGCAGCTGATCCAGGAGCGCCAGGCGTTCCACATGGACCAGCTGCGCATGATGGAGAATCGCGCCAGGCAGGACGCCCAGCAGACGCTGGTCGGTGGTGTTACGGGGCCGCATGGGTGATCGGGGTGGGTGACCTCGCACGATCGCTGCATCGCTCCAGGTGCAGTCGGGCCAGCTGCCGCGAGCCGCCCTCCTGCCGGCGGCCGCTGCAGAGCCAGCCGCGGCGCAGGCGCCGCCCAGTCGCCAGGCGACGGCAGGTGCAGCCGTAGCTGCGGCGCCCGCGCCCTCGCAGCAGCAGGGGCCCCCCGTCCCTCCGCCGCAGCAGGGCAGCCACCCCTACGTCCAGGCAGCACCCCAACAACAACAGCCGTCGACCCCTCAGCAAGCGCAACAACAGCAGCAGCCGACGCCCGCCCCCTACCAAGGACCGACGCAGCAGCCACAGCAACCACCTCCACCGCCACCCCAGCAACCTTGGGCGCCGCCCGCCGCCCAGCCACCGCAGCAGTACGCGGCCCAACCGCCCAGACACGGTTCGTTTTGACGACTCACATCAAACTTGATTTCGACACCACCACCACCACCACCAGTGTCACAATTGTCGCTCGTGTGGGGGGGGGGGGGGGCACCACCCCTACAATTCTCCTGACCAGCAGGAATGCAGCAGCCCGTCGCCCATGCATTTGAGAGCGTGAGAGAGCTCAAGTTGGCTCCCCGTGGTGGAGGTTGTGCGCCGAAACGCTGCCCTACGCAACAGAGCTAATGCTTACGATTCTTTGGGCGCTCGCTTCAGTGGCGCCTCCCTACGGCCAGGCGCCGCCGCAGCAGTACTACGCGGCGCAGCAGCAGCAGCAGGCCGTCCGGCCGCCCCTGCAGGGCCCGCAGCCGCAGCCGCGTCTCTACAACGGCACGTCCGGCCAGCAGCAGCAGCAGGTGGTCGTGACCAGTAGCCAGCAGCCGCCGCCTCAACCGATGGTGCGACGCTTTGCCTCCTTTTGCTCGTCCTACTCGACGCGCACACCGCCTAGGTTGTGGGGTCCCCGTACGCCCAGCAGCAGCAGCAGCAACCGCGCTACGGCCCTCCGCCGCCCGCTGGCCAGCCGGCCGGTCCTTACGGCGCCCACTACTACGTGCAGACGCAGCAGCCGGCCGGACAGAACCCCTACCAGCAGCAACAGCAGCAGCAGCAGGTGCGGGTGGTGGGCAGTGGCGTAGCCAGGATTTGGTTTCGGGAGGGCGTACAGATTTGCAACTTTTTAACAGGGTCCCCCTGTTGCGCCGCACGCGAAAATTTTGAGATTTTGGGCTACTTTCGAGCATTTTAACCTATTTTAGGTTACTTTCGAGCATTTTGAACCTATTTTGGGCTACTTTCGAGCAATTTTAACCTATTTTGGGTTACTTTCGAGCATTTTGAACCTATTTTGGGCTACTTTCGAGAATTCTCATTCTCTTCTTTCGCCTGGGAATTTTTGCAACAGGGTGGACCCTGTTGCATTTTTTCGGCTTCACACCATCTCGGGGAGGGGTATACCCCCACTACCCCCTCCCTTGGCTACGCCACTGGTGGTGGGAGCGCGTGGACAGTGAAAAATCGATTTTCCCACTGTCAGAGTGGCCCCTACGGAGCGGCGGCGCAGATGAGTCCCTACCCGCCGCAAGCGCAGGGCGCCGGCCCTCAGCAGGCGCAGCAAGACCAGGCGGGCGTCGCGACGCCGCCCATGCACGAGCAGCAGCAGGGCCCACAGGCCCCTGGCCAGGAGGAGGCCGGCCAGCCACCGGCGGGCCAGCAACAGCAGTAGCGTGACCATTGTCCCACCCAACGCAATCCCGCAATCGTTCGACACGTGACTGGCGTTCGGTCGTTCTCTCGTCTCGCATGTCAGCGCTCGCATCTTCTCTGTGTGTCTCGCTCGTCAGTATCGGTGCACGTCTGTATCTGCTGCAGAAGTCCAACTGCAAGCCACACGCGCGCGCCGCACAGCCAGCGGTGGGACTTGCACACAAGGTCGGACGCAAACACCTAAGGGGGAGTTGTGGAGATGAATGGACACGAATCGGGACTCTAAGAGTAGCACACGTTTTGTCAAGGCTACGGTAACCCTATTTGCAGCGCCAGTCGTCTTTCTTGCTGGTGCGCGCCTCGCAGCTGATGCCCACCTGAATGGGCTCGGCTAGTGCGTACCTTTTCTTGGTTGCTTTTCACCGATTGCGTAGCAGTGCGTGCGAGCGCGCGCGCGTACGCGCGTGCGTGCGTGCCAGGTACGTACGCGCGTGGGTGCGTGCCGGTGCGCCGGCGCGCGCGCGCGCGAGTGCTCGCGTACCGCGTTGAAGGCGTCGACGAAGGCGTCGTAGTCGACGTCGTCGTAGTCGTACTGGGGCAGGTGGAGTCCCCGCTTGAGGTTGTGCAGCGCCTGCAGCGTCAACTCGGCGCCCTCTGAGAAGGTCGTGGACGAGAGCCAGTAGACGGTGTTGGCCACGTAGAAGACGTCGAACACCCGTCGGACGGAGCCCACCTCCTTGACGGCCAGGTAGAACACCTACAGGCATATTTGGGTTTTCTCGATTCCTGGAACAGGAGGACAGAGCCTAGCCAACCGGCACCTTGTTGTAGATGCCGCTTGAGAAGTGGACGTTGAGGCCGTCGTAGTAGTCGTCGACGTGGTCGACCGAGATGCCGTCGCAGGTGGGCTCGTCCATGCAGCTGCGAGGAAAATTGGAGAAATTTATTTTATTATTTTTTTTGAAAGTCTGTTTTAAAGCGCCACTCACCGCATGGAGTTGCGAATCAGCATGACGTCGACACCAATGCCCCACTCAAAGTCGTCGGCGTCGTACCCTCTCATGTAGGCCTCGAACGTTTTTCCTGAATATTTGGATAAAAAAGTTGATGAAATTCAGAAATTAAAAAAATTCTTACCGCACATGTCGGAGAAGGCTTCGTTCATGCCGCCGGACTCGCCCACGTAGTCGAGGCCGGAAGACTCGCCGGTCACTCCGTGCGCAATCTCAAACGATGAAAGATTTCAAATTTTTCTTGATTTTGCAAACAAATTTAGAATTGCACCTCGTGCGAGATCACGTCAATGGCGGCCAGCGGGTGCGCGATGCCCGGCCTGCCGTTGCCGACGACGATGAAGCGGCCGTCCGTTGCCGCGTTGACCTGTTTTTGTATGGAAAATCGTAAAAATGTAAAAGTTGTAATCAAAACAAAAACAAACAAATACGGTAGATTGTACTAGACCTCATCTTTGCCCCAGTGGACCTTGATGCGCATGGGGAGGTTGACGACGGGCGGCTCGTTGTAGTACTCCATGTACATATCGTACGTCTTGGTCGCGTAGTAGTGGGCGTCGTTCAGGGGCGAGTAGGCGCCGTTCTTCTGAAACGAAAAGTTTTCAAATGTTATCTCTTCTGCTTCTGCACCGCTTGCACCGAGCCGCGCACGCACGCACGCACGCACGCACGCACGCACGCACGCACGCACGCACGCACGCACGCACCTCCCTCTCTGTGTTCTCGTAGCACTTGAACTCGTGCGCGTTGTTCTTGTGAATGTAGTACTTGTCGCCCAGGTCCACCGTCTGCGCCTTGTCGTTCTCGAGCTCGCAGTTGCCTCCGTAGGTCTCTGAGACCTCGAGCTCCTCGTACTCGACCTTGCCCATCTTGCGGTTGCCCCCGGGCCCGGACGCCTTCGCCGCCTTGCGCGTCATGATGCCCTCCCAGCGCTTCAGCACCTCGCCTGCGCGCAAGAAGCACAGCAGTGGTGCGCGAGCGGTCGGCGGCTCGTGTGCGCGATGGACTTGTACCGCGCTCGTCGACGATGAGATTGGGATAGGAGATGTCCTGCCGGCTGCTGTTGACGAACTTGACGTGGAACGCCTTGATGGCCTCGCCGGTTTTCTGGTCGACGAAGAGAATGGGCTTGGCCGTGTCCTGCAGGTGGTCGAATCCGTGCTCGAAGCTCGGCGCCTGCGGGTCCGTGAAGCGGCGCTTCGTCCCCTCCAGCACTTCCTGCTGTCTCGACAGCATGTTGCCCAGGTCCTCGGCCTACAGTACTCTCTGTTGGGTCGACAAAAATTGAAGAAAGGGAGAAAATCAGACCTGAACCAGTTCGCCAGCGCCCTTCACGAGCTTCGCGTTGAAAATCGACGCGCTCCGGCCCGGCTGCTCGACGTAGTGGACGGCCGCGCCGAAGCCGTGCACCTCGAGCTGAACGAAAATCGATTCGAAATTCGTTAAATTCCTGAAAAGCGGGGAAAAGCAAACCCCTTTGATGGTTTGTTGAACGCGAACGGTGCGCGCCATGTCGACATCGCGGCTTCTCAGCAGTCGGAATGCTGTGCCCTCTTCGTCCTCATCAGCCACCTGCCATGTTGCGAAGGGGGTACCGTACGGTGCGGTACGAATATGCAAATTTAAGCTGTTGAACCTAATTCCACATCTATATTACTAAAGCACAATGTTTGTTTGTCTGCAACGCAGCCCAGAGAGTTGTGCTGGATGGATTGAGCTGAAATTTTGCATGAAGCTTCCGTGGGAAACTTCACCGTCAAATAGGGGCCGGATTTGCGATAGCTACCGTAATCCTTGAGTTATGCAAATTTCGCATACGTGTTTGATCGAATTTGAGAATTCAGTGTCAATTCTGCTTGGGATATATGTAATCGACCGTGCTGATCACGAATATCACATCCGTTTTCCAGTGCGATGCCGTAATCGCGAGATACGACACATTGAATATGCAAATTGCATTTGATCGAATTTGAGAATTCAGTGTCAAATCTGCTTGGGATGTATGTAATCGACCATGGTGATCACGAATCTGGCATTCGTTTTCCAATCTGCTACAGTAATGACAAGATATAGCATTTTCCTTTTCTACAGTAGTATGACTGTTTGTGGGTTCTGTCTGCAATGCAGCTTGAGCTGAAATTTTGTATGAAGCTTGCTTGGCACATTTTACCATCAAAATAAGAGTGGCACTACTGAAGCTATCATAATCCATGTGTTATGCAAATATAAATAAATCATATGGTAATACAGCACATTTTATGCGTGCTTCTGACTTATCAGAAGTGTTTAGAGAACAGTTCCATACAGATCAATGGTGTAGTGGTTATGATGCCCGTTACTTTTCTGGGGTTCCTGGGATCAAACCTCTGCCGTAAAAATACTTGTGACTTTTTTGTTTATAACTTTTTTTGTTTTGCACGTGTGCCATAAACTTTTTGAACTTTGAACTTTTTATTATTTTTTACTTTGTTTTACAGGTGTTAACGCGAAAAAACTTGTATTACACGCTCATGCACGCACGCACGCGCGCGACGCACGCACGCACGCACGCACGCACGCACACACACGCACATGGACATGGACACGCGCACGCACGCACATGCACGCACGCGCACGCACGCAAGCACGCACGCACGCACGCACACGCACATGGACACAGACACGCGCACGCACATGCACGCACGCACGCACGCACGCACGCACGCACGCACGCACGCACGCTCGCACGCACGCACACGCATGGACATGGACACGTGCATGCACGCACGCGCAGGCGCGATCTCACGCACGCATGCACGCACGCATGCACACACACACACACACGGACGCACCCACGCACGCACGCGCGCTCATGCACGCACGCACACACACACACACGGACACGGACACGCGCACGCACGCACGCACGCACGCACGCACGCACGCACGCACGCACGCACGCACGCACGCACGCACGCACGCACGCACGCACGCACGCACGGACTCGCGAGTGCGCGCACGCACGCATGCGCGTGTATGTGTTAGCGTTTTAGTGGTGCGTTGTTTTAGTTTTGATCAAGCACTGATCGTCGACGCATTAAGCGTAATAAATGAGATATTGTGGTGCGTTTCGCCCTGTCCAATGGCCCAATGAACTTGGATTTCCCCGAAAAAGAAAACGGCTGCAAACAATTGACGCGTCCGCGTCCGCTGCTGCGTCCGATGAAAACTTTCTTAATTTTAGGCTTTGCTTAGGCTTAGTCCAGACTTTGCTTAGGTTTACGCTTTGTCTTTGATTTGGCTTAGGCTTATGCTTCGTTTAGGCTTAGGCTTAGGCTTCGCTTAGGTTTCGGACGCAGCGGACGCGGATGCAACAATTGTGCTTTGCCAACAAAAGATGACGTAAGGAAGACACCGAAGCGCGCCGAAAACCGCCCGCCCATGGCGCGCTGGAATGGAATCGGAAGCGTCGGACCGCGATCCTAGCTTAGACCAGGTCCAAAGGCCTTGCGCCTGCAGATCGAGGTGCATGAACATACCTATGTGAGCAACCATGCAGATTACAAAAAAGCCAATTGTTATTAGCTGGGGCCGATTAAAACAATTAGCCCACTGCCTATATGGGATTTATGGTGTGTCTGCTCAAGATGGTATAGTGCCTAATTTTTACTATCGAATGTAATGACTGGAGATGTAATGACGCAAGACTGAAGCGTTACAACAAAAAAGGTAAAATGTTTTCCTGTGTTGCAGAAGTGCATTCATTGGTTGCATTGGTTGACTTCCTTTGGCTTTTGCTGCAGCACTTTACAGATTCGTCATTGTTGTTTTTAAACTGAGCATTCAAAGCATGATTTTATGACACGTTGTATTGATGATGAGTCACTACTGAGGACATGAAAATATTGATACTGAATCACTTCTGAGCACGTTTTTAATGATGAATGACAAACGACAAAAGAGATGAAAGGTTTCTCAGATATAGCAACAATCTCTGCCTTTTCTCGCCCCCAACCCCCCATTGGTCATTGAGCTACTCGACCTTTGGGGGCCTCTGGGCGATAAACTATTTTCGGGCTCTCCCATTCTCTCCAGCCCCCCTCCCCCCCCCCCCCCCTTGCATCGGTTCATGGTCTTCTTTGTGTGCACGTTTTGTGCATGTTTCGGATTGTTCGTGTTGGGTTGCGAGAGCAAAACGTTTTTGAACATACATTGTACAACACATACAAACAGACACACCGAAAAGCCTATGCTCTCCCCCCCCCCGCCACATAGCATCACCACAGAAAATAAAACAAAACTTCTGCAAATGAGTCTCAGCGCATGTCTCCAATTTACGTCGTCGGTGTGTTGGTATGATATTTATTTAAAACAGAGTGGGTGTTACAAGCAATTCTTTAGTATTCATGCAAATGCGTTGGTTGACATGCATTGGCTTTGGTTGACCTGCATTCCAACACTTTGCAGTTTCATCATTGCAGTGCTTCATCATTGTACAAATGAGTATTCTCAACATTATTTTATTTCATGAGACAAATTGATGTTGAACCACTTTGGAGAACTTTGCAAGCAGGAGTCCTGAGTTGAAGCGGCTAGTACAACAAAAAAAGCGAAATCGCACGAATCCGCTGATTCCTTTGGCGGCTCTGTCGATCTGCGCCAGCACGGGCTCTAGTGTTGTCGGTGCGAAACCCCTGAAGCTGTGGTCGACCGTCTTGTTCACCTTGACCACCTCCACCTTGGCGCCAGAGCACACTGTAATAGCAATGGCTACGACGCACAAAAGGCGCTGCATATTTGTTTGGTGGACTTGGCACTTTTTCGTGGATTAGGAAAGGTGGTTGTGCGGAGTGCAGCGGCAACCAACCTCTCGCCAACCCCAACCCCAACCCATGAATTGGACGCTAAGCGGGTTATTACAGTGTCCATGCACAAATGACCCGCTGAGCTTTGGCGCAAACTTCATAGCAGCCAAGCAAACAAATGCGCTACTCGAGAAGCATACGATACTGGCGCCACACTGATAATAGGGTCGGGCTTACCTGCGTATTTCATGAAGTTCGGGGTACCTACATAGTAGGTTGCGTTCAAGAAATAGCTGCGACCGTGGTGACAAGCCGGGTGCACGTAATGACTCATGATTCACGGATACAATCTTTGGGATGGTTCATCATACATGGGCGTTTCTGAAAAGAAGCACACAAGAATGTTAGGGCGACACGAGGGCAGCCAAGCCTTTTGACATTGCACAGAGCAACACTTGTTGTCGTACGCGCACTGCATGTTCAGGTGTACTTGCAGAGTACAATTACCGTGAGCTAGAACTCTACACAAAAAAAAACACAAGAATTTGTAGTACCAAAAACCTAAAACTGAACCATTTTTATGAGCGTACGGTTGCGTTGGACTTGCCAACCCCACCCTCCCGCAATCAATCCTGGCTACCCACTGACACCCGCCACCGACCCTAAGGGGCCCCCCAAGGCCCAGATGAAAATATGATGAGCCTCCAGCGCTCCATGCCGTAACATTGCGTTGCCTGCATTCAGCGGCAGAATGACACGTGAAGTCGCTAGCTCAGCCTCACCACCCGGAGCCCGCCCACGCGCGCACGCACGTCCACCTCACCCACCACTCCACCTGGGTCGGTTAGCTCCAGCAATCTGCGCAAGCACAGCTGGACACCTTGGCGGATCACGCAGCGATAACCTTACAAGACAGCCTGGGTGGCTGGTTGTTTACAACCTAATGAACTCCTGCGTCGGAAGAAGGAACCTCGCAACTGGCATGGCAGTCAATGCATTGTACCTACTTGTGCATTCGGTGTTCAGTTCGACTCGCTTTCAGTGTCAGGCCACTCAGTTGTTGTTTGCCTACCTATGTCCTTAGCGGCCGCCCCGGCGTCCGTGTGGCGCGAGGCGGGCTCGAGTCTTTCACTGGAGGAGGTGTGCCGCTGCCGCCTCTCCTGTCGTCGACCTCTCCGCGATGCCCTCCACCTGTGGGACGTCCGGTTCAAGGTTCCGCTCTCACCTCCGAGGAGTCGGAGGATGACTGTGCGAACGTTCGGCACTATGGAACGTTGGGCACTACCTGTGGAACGTGGGCACCGGTTGTAAAGTTTGGGCACTGTGGAACGTTGGGCACCTTTGGTGAAACATTGGGCACCATCATTGGAACGTAGGACACCATCGGTGGAACGTGAAAATACGTATGTGCATTGTACCTGTCTGCCTTTGTCTCTCTGTCTGTCAGTTTCTCACTGAAAGTAAGGCTTACGTCGAACGTTCCCCAGACCCAGCAACTGGACGGCGTCGAGCGGCAGCGGTCGGTTGACCAGGAGGCGCACGTACATGCCGAGGCGGCAAGGAGAGACCGGCGACAGCTGCCGACCGACAGCGTCGACGAGTCGCTCGGCCTTGTCGACCGTGAACGCCTCTCCTCGACCGCCCAACGCGCGAGAGAATGCAACGCTGCGTCCGGTCCGCAGTTCCACGCTCACACCCTGCACGAAACAAGCATTGAACTGAAATTCAGACTGCCGTGGCATCTCTGAACGATTCTAAACCCATTTCACTCCAAAATATGCTCCAAACAACTGTCGTTCAACCACTCACTGTGCCCACTCCCCTGGCTGGGGCAGCCACTGAGATGATTTTTTTCGACAAAAAAAAACGTTGACATGCGAAGAACAAACTGTCCGGTCCACAGTGCACTATTTGAGGGAAGATTCAAGGATTCACGCTGCATTTTCGGTTGGCGAGAACTCGCAGGTGACGAGTTTGAAGGCAACGCTGTGGAGGGCGACGAGGGGCGCGTCGGCGGGGAAGGCGTCGCGGAGTGGTGTGTGTATAAGCCATGATGACCGCCGAAGGCGGCGTGGAAGAGGCGGTTGCCCCCGGGTCTGTGGCGTTGGTCTGCCCTCCCTCCGCCGAGGATTGATAGGCAGTCGAGGCTGCACGTAGGATCAAGGCCTCGTGATCCTCCGACTCCTCGGAGGCGAGAGCGGAACCTTGAACCGGACGACCCACAGGTGGAGGGCATCGCGGAGAGGTCGACGACAGGAGAGGCGGCAGCGGCACACCTCCTCCAGTGAAAGACTCGAGCCCGCCTCGCGCCACACGGACGCCGGGGCGGCCGCAAAGGACATAGGTAGGTAAACAACAACTGAGTGGCCTGACACTGAAAGCGAGTCGAACTGAACACCGAATGCACAAGTAGGCACCATGCATTGACTGCCATGCCAGTTGCGAGGTTCCTTCGTCCGACGCAGGAGTTCGTTAGGTTGTAAACAACCAGCCACCCAGGCTGTCTTGTAAGGTTATCGCTGCGTGATCCGCCAAGGTGTCCAGCTGTGCTTGCGCAGATTGCTGGAGCTAACCGACCCAGGTGGAGTGGTGGGTGAGGTGGACGTGCGTGCGCGCGTGGGCGGGCTCCGGGTGGTGAGGCTGAGCTAGCAACTTCACGTGTCATTCTGCCGCTGAATGCAGGCAACGCAATGTTACGGCATGGAGCGCTGGAGGCTCATCATATTTTTCATCTGGGGCCTTAGGGGCCCCTTAGGGTGGGTGGCGGGTGTCAGTGGGTAGCCAGTATTGATTGCGGGAGGGTGGGGTTGGCAAGTCCAACGCAACCGTACGCTCATAAAAATGGTCCATTTTTAGGTTTTTGGTACTACAAATTCTTGTGTGTGTGTTTTTTTGTGTAGAGTGTCTACAGCTCACGGTAATTTGCTCTGCAAGTACACATGCAGTGAGCGAACGACAACAAGTGTTGCTCTCTGCAATGTCGAAAGGCTTGGCTGCCCTCGTGTCGCCCTAACATTGTTGTGTGCTCCTTTTCAGAAACGCACGTGAACCATCCCAAAAGACTGTATCCGTGAATCATGAGTCATTGCATGCACCCGACTTGTCACCACCGTCGCGGCTATTTCTTGAACGCAACCTATGTAGGTACCCCCGAACTTCATGAAATACGCAGGTTAACCCGACCCTACTATCAGTGTGGCACCAGTACCGTGTGCTTCTCGAGTAGCGCATTCGTTTGCTTGGCTGCTATGAAGTTGACGCTAAAGCTCAGCGGGTAATTTGTGCATGGACACTGTAATAACTCGCTTAGCGTCCGATTCATGGGTTGGGAATGGGGTTGGCGAGAGGTTGGTCGCCGCTGCACTTCGCACAACCACCTTTCCTAATTCACGAAGAAGTGCCAAGTCCACCAAACAAATATGCAGCGTCTTTTGTGCGTCGTAGCCATTGCTACTACGGTGTGCTCTGGCGCCAAGGTGGAGGTGGTCAAGGTGAACAAGACGGTCGACCACAGCCTCAGGGGTTTTGCGCCGACAACACTAGAGCCCGTGCTGGCGCAGATCGACAGAGCCGCCAAAGGAATCAGCGGATTCGTAAGTTTTCGTTTTCTTTGCCTCACTGTCACAAGAAGCTTAAATTAGCATACTCGTGCCGTAGCATACCGTACCTTGCAACACCCGGGAGCACACTCGCAGGTGGCTGATGAGGACGAAGAGGGCACAGCATTCCGACTGCTGAGAAGCCGCGATGTCGACATGGCGCGCACCGTTCGCGTTCAACAAACCATCAAAGGGGTTTGCTTTTCCCCTCTTTTCAGGAATTTAACGAATTTCGAATCGATTTCGTTCAGCTCGAGGTGCACGGCTTCGGCGCGGCCGTCCACTACGTCGAGCAGCCGGGCCGGAGCGCGTCGATTTTCAACGCGAAGCTCGTGAAGGGCGCCGGCCAGCTGGTTCAGGTAGGATTTTCTCCCTTTTCTTTTTCCGACCTAACAGAGGGTACTGTAGGCCGAAGACCTGGGCAACATGCTGTCGAAGCAGCAGGAAGTGCTGGAGGGAACGAAGCGGCGCTTCATGGACCCGTTGGGGCCGAGCTTCGAGCACGGCTTTGACCACCTGGTGGACTCGGCCACGCCCATTCTCTTCGTTGACCAGAAAACCGGCGAGGCCATCAAGGCGTTCCACGTCAAGTTCGTCAACAGCAGCCGGCAGGACATCTCCTATCCCAATCTCATCGTCGACGAGAGAGGTACACGCACACGCACCGACTGGTTGCACACCGTTGTGCTCGCGTGCCTGCAGGCGAGGTGCTCAAGCGCTGGGAGGGCATCATGACGCGCAAGGCGGCCAAGGCGTCCGGCCCAGGGGCAACCGCAAGATCGGCAAGATCCAGTACAAGGAACTGGAGGTGACCGAGACCTACGGAGGCAACTGCGAGCTCGAGAACGACAAGGTGCAGACCGTGGACCTTGGCGACAAGTACTACATTCACAAGAACAACGCGCACGAGTTCAAGTGCTACGAGAACACCGAGAGAGAGGTGCGTGCGTGCGTGCGTGCGTGCGTGCGTGCGTGCGTGCGTGCGTGCGTGCGTGCGTGCGTGCGTGCGTGCGTGCGTGCGTGCCCGTGCGGTTCGGTGCAAGCGAGAGATACCATTCTCAGTTTTTCAGAAGAACGGCGCCTCACTCGCCCCTGAACGACGCCCACTACTACGCGACCAAGACGTACGACATGTACATGGAGTACTACAACGAGCCGCCCGTCGTCAACCTCCCCATGCGCATCAAGGTCCACTGGGGCAAAGATGAGGTGTGGCATGTTTCGTTTGCAATTTTTGATGACGTTTTACAAGATAGAAAAAAAACAGTTCAACGCGAAAACCGACGGCCGCGTCATCATTGTCGGCAACGGCAAGCCAGGCATCGTA
Organism: Paralinhomoeus sp. GSCO2_6; assembly: GCA_030248085.1. NCBI lineage: Eukaryota > Metazoa > Nematoda > Chromadorea > Monhysterida > Linhomoeidae > Paralinhomoeus > Paralinhomoeus sp. GSCO2_6. Next base: position 29,101 of record JASAMY010003054.1, on the reverse strand, counting down.
TATCCGCTGGCCGGCATCGACGTGATCTCGCACGAAGTGGAATTTTGAATTTATTTGCAAAACCAAGAAAATGTGCAATTTTTAATCAATTGAGATTGCGCACGGAGTGACCGACGAGTCTTCCGGCCTCGACTACGTGGACGAGTCGGGGGGCATGAACGAGGCCTTCTCCGACATGTGCGGTAAGAATGCATTTTTTTTTTAATTTTACAAATTTTTTTTCAAGCGTTTAGGAAAAACGTTCGAGGCCTACCTCAAAGGGTACGACGCCGACGACTTTGAGTGGGGTATCGGCGCCGACGTCATGCAGATCAGCAACTCCCTACGGTGAGTGGGGCTTCGAACCAGAGTTTAAACAAAAAAATTAAATCAAATTTTCTCAATTTTATCGCAGCTGTATGGACGAGCCCACCTGCGACGGTATCTCGGTCGACCACGTCGACGACTACTACGACGGCCTCAACGTCCACTTCTCGAGCGGCATTTACAACAAGGTGCTGGACGCCCCCCCCCCCCACATGTCTAAAATTCCAACATGTCTAAAATGATTCATTCGAGTGTTTTCATCTGAACATAAACCGCTATTTCGTCCAAAAAGTTCCCTCTTTGTTAGGTCGGAAAAAGAAAAGGGAGAAAATCCTACCTGAACCAGCTGGCCGGCGCCTTTCACAAGTTTTGCGTTGAAAATCGACGCGCTCCGGCCCGGCTGCTCGACGTAGTGGACGGCCGCGCCGAAGCCGTGCACCTCGAGCTGAACGAAATCGATTCGAAATTCGTTAAATTCCTGAAAAGAGGGGAAAAGCAAACCCCTTTGATGGTTTGTTGAACACGAACGGTGCGCGCCATGTCGACATCGCGGCTTCTCAGCAGTCGGAATGCTGTGCCCTCTTCGTCCTCATCAGCCACCTGCGAGTGTGCTCCCGGGTGTTGCAAGGTACGGTATGCTACGGCACGAGTATGCTAATTTAAGCTTCTTGTGACAGTGAGGCAAAAGAAAACGAAAACTACGAATCCGCTGATTTTGGCGGAGGTCAGCACGGGTCTCAGTGTTGTCGGCGCAAAAACCCCTAGGTTGATGCCCCCCCTTCTTGTTCACCTTGACGACATCAGCCTCAGCCTCGGAGAAATAAATTGTAGCAATGGCTACCGACGCACAAAAAGATGCTGCATATTTGTTTGGTGGACTTGGCACTTCTTCGTGAGAAAGGAAAAGTGGTTGTGCGAAAGTGCAGCGGCGACCCAACCTCTCGCCAACCCTATTCCTCAAACCCATGAATCGGACGCTAAGCGAGTTATTACAGTGTCCACGCAGCAACTCAATCGCTGGGCTTTAGCGTCAACTTTTATAGCAGCCAAGCAAACGAATGCGCGCTACTGGAGAAGCACACGGTACTGGTGCCACACTGATAGGAGGGTCTTGGTTAGCCTGCGTATTTCATGAAGTTTGGGGGTACCTACATAGGGTTGCGTTCAAGAATAGCCGCGACGGTGGTGGCAACAAGCCTCGGGTGCACGCAATGACTCACTTATTCACGGATACAGTCTTTTGGGACGGGGAGGGGCCACGTGCGTTTTCTGAAAAGGGAGCACACAAACAATGTTAGGCCGACACGAGGGGAGCCCAAGCCTTTCGACATTGCAGTAGCAACACTTGTTGTCGTTCGCTCACTGCATGTGTACTTGCAGAGCAAATTACCGCGAGCTGAGAGACACTCTACACAAAAAAACACACACACAAGAATTTGTAGTACCAAAAAACCTAGGGGGGGGGGGGGGGGGGGAGCGTACGGTTGTGTCTCCACTCTGCGAACCCCACCCTCCCGCAATCAATACGGGCTCACCCACTGACACCCGCCACCCACCCTAAGGGGCCCTAAGGCCCCAGATGAAAATACATGATGAGCCTCCAGCGCTCCACGCCCCCGTAACATCGCGCTCCTCGCCTGCATTCAGCGGCAGAATGACACGTGGAAGTCGCGAGCTCAGCCTCACCACCCGGAGCCCCTCCACCCGCGCCCCCCCCTCGACCGTGACCACCACTCCACCCTGGCTCGGCTCAGCTCCAGCAATCTGCGCGCAAGCACAGCTGGACACCTTGGATTTTTACCGCAGCGATAACCTTACAAGAGAGGCCTGGGTGGCTGGTTGTTTACAACCTAACGAAATCTTGCGTCGGACGAAGAAACCTCGGCAACTGACCTTGCAGTCAATGCATGGTGCCTACTCGCGCATTCGGGTGTTCAGTTTGATCTCGCTTTCAGTGTCAGGCCAGTGAGTTGTTGTTTACCTACCTATGTCCTTTGCGGCCGCCCCGGCGTCCGTGTGGCGCGAGGCGGGGCTTGAGTCTTCCACTGGAGGAGGGGTGCCGCTGCCGCCTCTCCTGTCGTCGACCTCTCCGCGATGCCCTCCACCTGTGGGTCGTCCGGTTCAAGGTTCCGCTCTCGCCTCCGAGGAGTCGGAGGATCACGAGGCCTTGATCCTACGTGCAGCCTCGACTGCCTATCAATCCTCGGCGGAGGGAGGGCACACCAACGCCACAGACCCGGGGGCAACCGCCTCTTCCACGCCGCCTTCGGCGGTCATCAATTAATTTTCACACACCACTCCGCGACGCCTTCCCCGCCGACGCGCCCCTCGTCGCCCTCCACAGCGTTGCCTTCAAACTCGTCACCTGCGAGTTCTCGCCAACCGAAAATGCAGCGTGAAGCCGTGTTTCTTCCCTCCAATAGTGCACTGTGGACCGGACAGTTTGTTCTTCGCATGTCAACGTTTTTTTTTGTCGAAAAAAATCATCTCAGTGGCTGCCCCAGCCAGGGGAGTGGGCACAGTGAGTGGTTGAACGACAGTTGTTTGGAGCATATTTTGGAGGTGAAATGGGTTTAGAATCGTTCAGAGATGCCACGGCAGTCTGAATTTCAGTTCAATGCTTGTTTTGTGCAGGGTGTGAGCGTGGAACTGCGGAACTGGACGCAGCGTTGCATTCTTCTTGCGCGTCGGGCGGTCGAGGAGAGGCGTTCACGGTCGACAAGGCCGAGCGACTCGTCGACGCTGTCGGTCGGCAGCTGTCGCCGGTCTCTTTTGCCGCCTCGGCATGTACGTGCGCCTCCTGGTCAACCGACCGCTGCCGCTCGACGCCGTCCAGTTGCTGGGTCTGGGGAACGTTCGACGTAAGCCTTACTTTCAGTGAGAAACTGACAGACAGAGAGACAAAGGCAGACAGGTACAATGCACATACGTATTTTCACGTTCCACCGATGGTGTCCTACGTTCCAATGATGGTGCCCAATGTTTCACCAAAGGTGCCCAACGTTCCACAGTGCCCAAACTTTACAACCGGTGCCCACGTTCCACAGGTAGTGCCCAACGTTCCATAGTGCCGAACGTTCGCACAGTCATCCTCCGACTCCTCGGAGGTGAGAGCGGAACCTCGAACCGGACGTCCCACAGGTGGAGGGCATCGCGGAGAGGTCGACGACAGGAGAGGCGGCAGCGGCACACCTCCTCCGGCGACAGACTCGAGCAGGCCTCGCGCCACACGGACGCCGGGGCGGCCGCAAACGACGTAGGTAACAACAACTGAGTGGCCTGACGCTGAAAGCGAGTCGAACTGAACACCGAATGCACAAGTGCCATGCACTGACCGCCGAGCCAGTTGCGAGGTTCCTTCGTCCGACGCAGGAGTTCGTTAGCTTATAAACAACCAGCCACCCAGGCTGTCTTGGGCGGCTATCGCTGCGTGATCCGCCAAGGTGTCCAGCTGTGCTTACGCAGATTGCTGTAGCTAACCGACCCAGGTGGAGTGGTTGGTGAGGTGGACGTGCGTGCGCGCGTGGGCGGGCTCCGGGTGGTGAGGCTGAGCTAGCAACTTCACGTGTCATTCTGCCGCTGAATGCAGGCAACACAATGCTACGGTATGGAGCGCTGGAGGCTCATCATATTTTTCATCTGCTGAGGGGCCCCTTAGGGTGGGTGGCGGGTGTCAGTGGGTAGCCAGGATTGATTGCGGGAGGGTGGGGTTGGCAAGTCCAACGCAACTGTACGCTCATAAAAATGGTCCATTTTTAGGTTTTTGGTACTACAAATTCTTGAGTGTTTTTTTTTGTGTAGAGTGTCTACAGCTCACGGTAATTGTGCTCTGCAAGTACAGCAGTGTGCGTACGACTGTGTTGCTCTCTGCAATGTCAAAAGGCTTGGCTGCCCTCGTGTCGCCCTAACATTGTTGTGTGCTCCTTTTCAGAAACGCCCATGTATGATGAACAATCCCAAAGATTGTATCCGTGAATCATGAGTCATTACGTGCACCCGGCTTGTCACCATGGTCGCAGCTATTTCTTGAACGCAACCTATGTAAGTACCCCGAACTTCATGAAATACGCAGGTAAGCCCGACCCTATTATCAGTGCAGTGTGGCGCCAGTATCGTATGCTTCTCGAGTAGCGCATTTGTTTGCTTGGCTGCTATGAAGTTCGCGCCAAAGCTCAGCGGGTCATTTGTGCATGGACACTGTAATAACCCGCTTAGCGTCCGATTCATGGGTTGGGGTTGGGGTTGGCGAGAGGTTGGTTGCCGCTGCACTCCGCACAACAACCTTTCCTAATCCACGAAAAAGTGCCAAGTCCACCAAACAAATATGCAGCGCCTTTTGTGCGTCGTAGCCATTGCTATTACGGTGTGCTCTGGCGCCAAGGTGGAGGTGGTCAAGGTGAACAAGACGGTCGACCACAGCTTCAGGGGTTTTGCACCGACAACGCTTGAGCCCGTGCTGGCACAGATCGACAGAGCCGCCAAAGGAATCAGCGGATTCGTGCGGTTTCGATTTTTTTTGGTTGTATGTGGAATTATGTTCAACAGCTTAAATTTGCATATTCGCAGCGCACCGTACGGTACCCCCTTTGCAACATGGCAGGTGGCTGATGAAGATGAGGAGGGCACAGCATTCCGACTGCTGAGAAGTCGCGATGTCGACATGGCGCGCACCGTTCGCGTTCAACAAACCATCAAAGGGGTCCGCTTTTCTCTCTTTTCAGGAATTTAACGAATTTCGAATCGGTTTCGTTCAGCTCGAGGTGCACGGCTTCGGCGCGGCCGTCCACTACGTCGAGCAGCCGGGCCGGAGCGCGTCGATTTTCAACGCAAAACTTGTGAAAGGCGCCGGCGAGCTGGTTCAGGTCTGGTTTTCTTCCCTTTGTCATTTTTTTCGACCCAACAGAGAGTACTGTAGGCCGAGGACCTGGGCAACATGCTGTCGAGGCAGCAGGAAGTGCTGGAGGGGACGAAGCGCCGCTTCACGGACCCGCAGGCGCCGAGCTTCGAGCACGGCTTTGACCACCTGAAGGACTCGGCCACGCCCATTCTCTTCGTTGACCAGAAAACCGGCGAGGCCATCAAGGCGTTCCACGTCAAGTTCGTCAACAGCAGCCCGCAGGACATCTCCTACCCCAATCTCATCGTCGACGAGCGCGGTACAAATATCTATCTTGCGCACACTCGCAGACGGCTGCACAGCACCGCTGTGCTTGCGTGCAGGCGAGGTGCTCAAGCGCTGGGAGGGCATCATGACGCGCAAGGCGGCGAAGGCGTCCGGGCCCGGGGGCAACCGCAAGATGGGCAAGGTCGAGTACGAGGAGCTCGAGGTCTCAGAGACCTACGGAGGCAACTGCGAGCTCGAGAACGACAAGGCGCAGACGGTGGACCTGGGCGACAAGTACTACATTCACAAGAACAACGCGCACGAGTTCAAGTGCTACGAGAACACCGAGAGGGAGGTGCGTGCGTGCGTGCGTGCGTGCGTGCGTGCGTGCGTGCGTGCGTGCGTGCGTGCGTGCGTGCGTGCGCGGCTCGGTGCAAGCGGTGCAGAGATAACATTTGAAAAGTTTTCATTGCAGAAGAACGGCGCCTACTCGCCCCTGAACGACGCCCACTACTACGCGACCAAGACGTACGACATGTACATGGAGTACTACAACGAGCCGCCCGTCGTCAACCTACCCATGCGCATCAAGGTCCACTGGGGCAAAGATGAGGTGTGGCATGTTTCGTTTGCAATTTTCTATTTTTAATTATTTATTCACATTACTTTCATTTACAATATATTCAAAAAAATAACAGGTCAACGCGAAAACTGACGGCCGCTTCATCATCGTCGGCAACGGCAGGCCGGGCATCGCGCACCCGCTGGCCGCCATTGACGTAATCTCGCACGAGGTGAAATTTTGAATATATCTGCACATTTATTTAATTTTCAATGCATTTTAATCGCTTGAGATTGCGCACGGAGTGACCGGCGAGTCTTCCGGTCTCGACTACGTGGGCGAGTCAGGCGGTATGAACGAGGCCTTCTCCGACATGTGCGGTAAGAAATGCTTTTTATTTCTGAATTTCTGAATTTTATCAATTTTTTTGTTCAAAAAGTTCAGGAAAAACGTTCGAGGCCTACCTGAGAGGTTACGACGCCGACGACTTTGAGTGGGGCATCGGCGTTGACGTCATGCTGATCAGCAACTCCCTACGGTGAGTGGGGTTTTAAAACAGAATTTTAAACAAATTCAAATAAATTTTATCAATTTACCTCACAGTTGTATGGACGAGCCCACCTGCGACGGCATCTCGGTCGACCACGTCGACGACTACTACGACGGCCTCAACGTCCACTTCTCCAGCGGCATTTACAACAAGGTGCTGTTTGGCTAGGCTCTGTCCTCCTGCTTCCAGGAATCGAGAAAACCCAAAAATGTCTGTAGGTGTTCTACCTGGCCGTCAAGGAGGTGGGCTCCGTCCGACGGGTGTTCGACGTCTTCTACGTGGCCAACACCGTCTACTGGCTCTCTTCGACCACGTTCTCTGAGGGCGCCGAGTTGACGCTGCAGGCGCTGCACAACCTCAAGCGGGGACTCCACCTGCCCCAGTACGACTACGACGACGTCGACTACGACGCCTTCGTCGACGCCTTCAACGCGGTACGCGAGCACGCGCGCGCGCGTACGCGCCCGCACGCACGCACGCGCGTACCAACTGGTAGTACGCAAGCAGTGACACCCAGGCGCGAACAGGCACGCACTAGCACGGCCATTCAGGTGGGCATCAGCTGCGAGGCGCGCACCAGCAAGAAAGACGACTGGCGCTGCAAATAGATTCCCTACTGTCCCTCCTTGACAAACGTGTACCAGCCTTAGGTCCCCGATTCGTGTCCATTCATCTCCACAACTCCCCCTTAATGTGTTTGCGTCCGACCTTGTGTGCAAGTCCCACCGCTAGCTGTGCGGCGCGCGTGTGGCTTGCAGCTGGACTTCCGCAGATACAGACGTGCACCGATACTGACGAGCGAGACACACACAGAAGACGCGAGCGCTGACATGCGAGACGAGAGAGAACGACCGAACGCCAGTCACGTATCGAACGATTGCGGGATTGCGTTGGGTGGGACAATGGTCACTACTGCTGCTGCTGCTGGGCAGCCGGTGGCTGGCCGGCCTCGTCCTGGCCAGGAGGGGCCTGTGCCTGTGGGCCCTGCTGCTGTTCGTGCATGGGCGGCGTCGCGACGCCCGCCTGGTCCTGCTGAGGGGCGGCGCCCTGCGCTTGCGGCGGGTAGGGACTCATCTGTGCTGCTCCGTAGGGACCGCCAGCCTGACGCAGTGGGAAAATCGATTTTTCACTGTCCACGCACCAGCACCATCCGCACCTGCTGCTGCTGTTGTTGCTGGTAGGGGTTCTGGCCGGTGGGCTGCGTCTGCACATAGTAGTGGGCGGCGTAAGGACCGGCCGGCTGGCCAGCGGGCGGTGGAGGGCCGTAGCGCGGTTGCTGTTGCTGCTGGGCGTACGGGGACGCCACCACCTAGACGGTGTGCGCGTCGAGTAGGACGAGCAAAAGGAGGCAAAGCGTCGGACCATCGGTTGAGGCGGCGGCTGCTGGCTACTGGTCACGACCACCTGCTGCTGCTGCTGCTGCTGGCCGGACGTGCCGTTGTAGAGACGCGGCTGCGGCTGCGGTTGCTGGCCATGCAAGGGAGGCCGGGCGACCTGCTGCTGCTGCGCCGCGTAGTACTGCTGCGGCGGTGGCGCCTGGGCGTAAGGGGGCGCGACTGAAGCGAGCGCGCAAGCATTAGCTCGGTTGCATTGCACCGGACGGCGTTTCTTGCGCTTCAAACTTGCACCACGGTAGAACCGCTCAGTTACTACTAGTCCGCTGTCGTCAGGAGAATTGCAAGGGTGGCGCCCCCGACACGACCGACAATTGTGATACTAACCCGCCCAATTCACGTGTGGTGGTGGTGGTGGTGGTGTCGAAATCCGGTTTGATGAGAGTCGCCAAAACGAACCGTGTCTGGGCGGCTGCGCCGCGTACTGCGGTTGCTGGGCAGCGGGCGGCGCCCAGGGTTGTTGGGGTGGCGGTGGAGGCGGTTGCTGTTGCTGCTGCGTCGGTCCTTGGTAGGGCGCTGACGTCGGCTGCTGCTGCTGCGGTTGCGCTTGCTGAGGGGTCGGCGGCTGTTGTTGTTGTTGTTGTTGGGGCGCTGCCTGTACGTAGGGGTGGCTGCCCTGCTGCGGCGGAGGGGCGGGGGGCGCCTGCTGCTGCGAGGGCGCGGGCGCCGCCGCAGCTACGGCTGCAGCTGCCGTCGCCTGACGACTGGGCGGCGCCTGCGCCGCGGCTGGCTCCGCAGCAGCCGCCGGCAAGAGGGCGGCGCGCGGCAGCTGGCCCGACTGCACCTGGAAGCGCGCTGGTCGTCTGAGAGAGGTCACCACCCTGATGCAGCCCTGGAACGCCACCGACCAGCGTCTGCTGGGCGTCCTGCCTGGCGCGATTCTCCATCATGCGCAGCTGGTCCATGTGGAATGCCTGGCGCTCCTGGATCAGCTGCTGGCGCTGGTACTCCAGCTGCAAAACTGGTCGCGACCGTCCAAAAGTGAGTGGGCGCGCGCGCGCAGGGGGACGCACCGCCTCCCTCTCCTTGTCCATGATCGCCTCGAGCTCCTCGAAGTGCTTGAGCTTCGTGTCCAGCTTCTTCATCTGCGTCTCGACCAGCTGCGCCACGAGGCTCTTGATCTTGCGCTCCTCCACGTTCGCCAAGTGCTGCAAGCGCCTTTCAATGCGGACAAAGACGAGACAACCACTGCAGCATGGCGGCAAGTATCAAGGTACGGTGTATCTGACGCTCCTTCCAACAAAAAGAAAGTTAAAAATGCTCGGCTACCTCCCCGTCCCTATTAGGTCAGACTTGGTTACAGCTATGTACTATGGTTTACCATCTTGTCGTAGCTACAATACTGGTCGCATAGGCACACTTCACTTGCAGCTGTAACTCTCGTTTGTAACGCTGTAACTGTAACGTAAACGATGCGTCGAAGCACAGTCGGATGAGCGCAACTGGTACATCCATACATGCAACCGGGTTCTTGAAGTGGGGGGGGGGGAAGCAGTTTTAAAGAGGGAGGGGAGGGGGTGTCAGAAAATATAAAAATTCAGAAAAAATATTCCAAACTAGAGTCTAAATCGGCACTTTCGGTCAAAAACGGGTATAAATAGCCTAATTTAGATGTTTTGGTCTTAAAAAAAAATACAAAAGCGACGAAAATACATTAAGGAAAAATTTGCAGGGGGCTGCAAAAAAAGGAGAATATGTGACACTCTATTGTTGAAGTCCAGTTTGAAAAGAAGTGGTATTAAGGCATATACCCCCACTGATTTCTAGCCACTTCCGCATTGCAGCTGATCAACTCCACTTTGAACAAACCATGTATAAAATCCGAACGAAGCACAGCAACAAGTCACATATTCGGCGATTTTTGTGTTCGCTTGCAATGGAAGGAAATGTGCAGCGAAAATTGCGGCAACTGGAACTGACTGACATTTACATAGATTGAGTGCGAGAAATTAGCACACGCCCTGTGGAACCCCATGCACACGCACATATGCATGCACGCACGCACTTGCGTACACATGCACGCACGCACACACACACGTACATGTGCACAGACACACGCACGCACGCAGCACTCATGCAAGCATTAGGGCACTACACAAATGTTATACGAACAGTTCATGATTGGGTGGAATGCCGGAAGGGAATGGAGCAGGATTGTAGTACGTGTATGTGCCTCTCGCCTACACATCGACATCACCAACTGTACATCATCAACAACCAACATTGCAAAAGTTTTAGCAGGGGACCAATTGATTCAGCAGGAACTTTAGCTGTTTCAGGTCCATGGACATGGGCAATGACAACGTCTGAGAGAGATGAGATATGAGTTGATGGACGTTTGCGTCGTTTTGGCTTGGCTGAGTGAGATGGCTCGCACAAAAATCGCCGAATATGTGACTTGTTGCTGTGCTTGGTTCGGATTTTATACATGGTTTGTTCAAAGTGGAGTTGATCAGCTGCAATGCGGAAGTGGCTAGAAATCAGTGGGGGTATATGCCTTAATCAGGGTGTACGCGGCAGCGTACAACCCTAATATGTGACGACTTCTGCAATGCGGTTTTTTGAATTTTCAGTCGCTCATAACTCTTGATTGCCTGAACGGATTGTGGCGAATGATAGCTCAAAAGAACCGCCTTCTAGACCGGAATCGAATAAGCCGTCCCGCGTTTCGGTACTCGAGCGCATTAACACGAAACTTCCGAAAATGTTCCGAAAAAGTGGTGTTTTTTTTTTCCTGTTCTGCACACACTTTTTGGGGCGCCGCTCTGGAACGCCTCAGTCGATTGGGACAAAACTTGGCGTGAGCACGCGGTATATGATGGCAACTTTGTGACCGCAAGAAAAATTTATCTAGGTGCTACGGATCTAGAGTTAAGGCCGATTTAGTAATTTTTTGGAACATAGTCGTTTTTTTTGGCCAAAATGCGACAAGAGTAAAAGTCGAAAAAAAGCCGAGTAAACCCCCAAATGTTATTTGATTTCCGTAAACAGCTTTACAAAGAAAGTCTAAGACGCTTGCATGACATTTGAAATTCTCACCACATAATGAGATATAGGCAACCAAAATTTCGCAAATTTCGACCAAAAAAACTTTGTCAGCTATAGGCGCTTCAACCGTTTGTGGCAGAGCTGTGCTGCAATGACGAAAGTTAATCGTCCGGACCTGGAATAGGTTACTTTCGACAAATGGCAGCGCTCCGATGCCCATGTCTCGGTCGGCCCCCTTTGAAAGGCCTTTTTTTGGGTGTTTTGTTCCAAAAGTTTGTCAGCTATAGGCGCTTCAACCGTTTGTCACAGAGCTGTGCTGTAATGATGACAGTTCCTCGTCTAGACCTGGAATAGGTCACTTTTGACAAATGAGATCTCTCCGACTTCCATGTTTCGCAGCTAGACTCTCTTGGCACACCCCCATTTTGGGCGACATTCGAAACTTTGAGCGTGCATTACTTTTGCTTTCCTGGACGAATTCTGCCACGTGATAGCTCAAAAGAACCGCATTCAAAGGGTGATTCGATTGAGTCGCAACACGTTTCCATACTCTTGCGCATTACCGAGAAAATTGTGTGGATGTAACAAAAAATTGGGTCCTTCCAACCTTTTGGCCTGTCGCTCGCTCACACCTGTATCAATCGAAACAAAACTTCGCACGCATCTATGACCCACATAAAAACCCTCTGAAGAATTCAGTCTAGGTGCAATACATCGTGAGGTTACAGTTTACGTTGCAATATTTTTGGCGCGTTTTGTAAAGTCATCAGACTACTGATCGCGAGGTCGCTGGTTCGACTCCCAGTGACGCCTGTGACGCTTTTGCAGGTGTCATCTTGGGAAACCCATCAACGGTTCTTTGCTGCAGTGTCTCCAGTCCATCCCACATTCTCTGTCTCTTTTCTAGGTTCTTCTACCAAAATTTTGGCAAATTTTTGATATTTATGGACGGATGCTCGTTACAGCCCTTGATGCACGAAAATGACACAGCTGCACACCCGCACGCACGCACGCACGCACGCACGCACGCACGCACGCACGCACGCACGCACGCACGCGCGCGCGCGCACGCACGCACGCACGCACGCACGCACGCACGCACAATGTGTACAGTGGTACACGTTTTTCATAAGCTTTATGGTGCAACACTGAGCATGCGTCCGTGCTGGTCTGCTGCTGTGGATTTGTATGTGTGTGCATGCGTGAGTTTTCGATTAATCTTTCTTTTACGAAAAAACACTGTATTAAGGAAAATTTTGCAGGTGGCTGCAAAAAAGAGAATATGTGACGGACGCTCCTTTAGGTCCAGTTTGAAAAAACGTGGTATTAAAAGTAGCCACTTCATCAGATGATCAACTTCAGTTTGGACAAACCGTGTATAATCGAACCAAACGCAGCAACACGTCACATATTCGGCGTTTGTTGTGTGAGCCATCGCACGCACACAACCACAACACCACCACCATCAATCCAACCTCACAACTCGTTCATCTCTCTGACGATGTGCTGCCATTCATAGGCATTGCATGGATGGATAGGGCACACAGCCAAAGATACTGCATAGGTAGATAACTTCACTGCCCTGTCCGTTCCAAAATTTAATATGTGGCTTGCTCTTACAGTAAGTGATATGTAGCATCATTTCACAATCTTAAGTACCAGTACATGCCGTACATTCAACTTCGATTCTCGTTCATCTTTGTTCCGCTTCTGTTAGCCTGTAGCTATGGACGGGACTGCCATCTGTGGGCGGCAAGGACAAGGCCCACTCTCGTCTCTGAGTCCAAGGAATAAAAGGCCTCGGTGCAGCCTGGACTGCCTTTCCAGTGATCCAAGCGAGCGGGTGAAGCGAGCACAACAAACGCCGAATATGTGACGTGTTGCTGCGTTTGGTTCGATTATACACGGTTTGTCCAAACTGAAGTTGATCATCTGATGAAGTGGCTACTTTTAATACCACGTTTTTTCAAACTGGACCTAAAGGAGCGTCCGTCACATATTCTCTTTTTTTGCAGCCACCTGCAAAATTTTCCTTAATACCACTTCTTTTCAAACTGGACTTCAACAATAGAGTGTCACATATTCTCCTTTTTTTTGCAGCCCCCTGCAAATTTTTCCTTAATACAGTGTTTTTTCGAAAGATGAAGGGGTTTCTGTAATTCAACGCATGCAAGCATGCACGCACGGCACACACACAAACGCACGCTCGCATGCTCGCACGCACGCACGCACGCACGCTTGCACGCACGCACGTACGCATGACGCTCGCACGCACGCACGCGCGCACGCACGCGCGCACGCGCGCACGCACGCGCGCACGCACGCACGCGCGCACGCACGCGCGCACGCACGCACGCGCGCACGCGCGCACGCACGCGCGCACGCACGCGCGCACGCACGCGCGCACACAGACGTTCACTGACATATGTAGGTTCACACACAATGTACCTGTGACTGAATCAAACAAGGCAAAATTGAAGTAAAGCAAAGTACCAACAGCCTAGCAGACATACATGCGTGCATACACATGCAGTTGTGCTATGTTGCTGCGTCAGAGCATAGTGATGTAAAGTATGGAAATGATCACCATGACTAGGCGGTCAACTCTTGTGTTTTTGCCAAAGTGATCGGACCTACCCACATCAATTTTCTTGCGAAGCAGCCCATTTGTTGGTGTGCGTGCGTGCGTGCACATCTGTAGTGCCATATTGGTTCGTCGGAGCATAGTGGTGTAAAGAATCAAAATGATCTGCACGTGCAGGCGGTCAACTTTTGTGTTTTGGCCAAAGTGATCCGACCTACCCATATCGATATTTATCGATTATCCCGGAAGTGAAAATATTTTGGTGCGTCGGATCGTGTTGACTTCAAGGAATGAAATGTTCTACATCGAAGGGCGATCAACTTTATTATTGATGTTTAGGCCATTCGACCTAACCACATCGACATATCGCCAATTTCCGTTATCGATATAATGGGGGAAGGTATTTTGGTGCGTCCAATTTGGTCCAATTATTGAAAGCAACACAAGTCATGTCATGGCGACCAACTTTCTCCTTTACAGCGAAGCGCTGCGATGTACCGTTAAAGCGCCTATAGGGCACAAAATTTGTGGCCCATTTCCAAGAAAATCAATCGATAATCGGATAAAATCGGCAATATCTCGAGATCGGAACGCAGTGCACAAAAATCCTTTGGCATGCAACATTGCCATCACCAGCCGGCTACACATACCAAGTTTCATCGAGATAGGCCCTGGCGTTCGCGAGCGGCGCTCCAAAAACCTGGCGGAGAACATGAAAAAAAATGCCGCAAAATTGGAACATTTTTGGAACTATTGACCTTTTACAGTAAAGCAAGGAAACGCGTTATGGCGCATTCGATGCCCCAGAAGAAGGCGGTTCATTTGCGCCATAACGCGCCAAAATCCGTTCAGGCAATCAAAAGTTATAGGCGATCGAAAATTCAAAAAGCCGCATTGAGAAGTCGTCACATATTAGGGTTGTACGCTGACGCGTACACCCTGTTTTTTCTAATTCGTAGACAGGTTGAAAAAACTTCAGAGAAAATTCTGAGAGGGGATGAGCACCCCACCCCACCCCCCCCCCCCCCAGTTACATTTTAACGGCCATTTAAAGCAGCACACCCCAGCCTATAAACGCACGCCGAAGCAGTTACAAGTCACATTCTGTTTCGTCAATCACTATAGACAGGAGTACTGCAATAACACGAGTCGCTACATTTAACCCAGGCTTGAAACGTTTAATTTAATTTTAATTAAACCGCGCGCATAACTCACTAGACGATGTTCTGTCCAAGAAAAAAAAAACACACAGACCTTGGCCTTAACCGCTGCTGCTGCCAGGGCGGCCGCCGCGGCAGTCTGGGTCTCCTCCTGGCCAGGGGGCGGGCCCTGGCCCTCATCCCTCTCCTCTTCTTTCTTCTCTTTCGCTTTGTCGTCTGTGTGTCCTTCTTCCTGCGGCCCTTGGCCCTTGCAATGGTCCTTGTCGACGGCCGCGACCTCCGAGGCCTCGATGCCGAAGTCGGCGGCGTCGGCGGCGGGGGCGCCCGCCTCGAGGGCGGCGGCCACGTTCTTGGAGTGGGCCTCGGACAGCAGGGGCGGCACCTGGTCCTTGGTACGGGAGAACTCCTCTGCGAACGAAGTGCAAATGGAAGAATGAGTAGCAGATCAGGTGGTAGGCACGAGATAGAGCACCACACGCACGCACGCACGCACGCACGCACGCGCGCGCGCGCGCGCGCACGCACACACACACGCACGCACAACGAAAGTAGTACCGAGGGCGGCCTTGGCGGCGGCCGAGGCGACCTGTGGGTCGACGACGGAGGCGAGGAAGGCGACGGTGCTCATGACCGGGTTGCCCGCCTGGCTGAACGGCAACGGACGGCCCCACAGAGGCCCTGAAAGCGGGCGATTACGTGGCGTCGAACAAACGACTGATTACGTCAACAGAACGGCGAGGTGCACATTTTTTTTGCCGGGGTTGTAGTGGAACAACCCTGTCCTTCTCAAACTGTGCGCCTAAAGGAAGCGGTGGCGCAGTGACAGAGGTGTTCAAAAATGAACCAATGTTGTTGTTTCCAGTTGTTTTTTTTTATTTCGTCAAAAATGACACCGCCAACCCCCCCCCCCCCCAACCCGGAGACCTTTGACCGAAAGAGCCGAGCACTGAGGATTGCGGGGAGGGGGGGGGGGGTTGGCGGGGGTGGGTTCTAGGTGCAAAGTTCCAACGCGACCGCGCATTGCCCAACCTGCACGACATGGGACTTGCAAAGCGACGCGCTTACCGGTCGTGGATCCCGACTCCAAGTAGGGGTCCTCGATGGGCAGTTGCAGGAAGCGCAGCACGCACTCGTCCTGCGTTCTCGTGCCCACGTGCTGACTCACCTGCAAGATGTGTACGCCGCAATAGTGTGAGTATACAGTACCACCTGGCTGAGTACAAAAGAATGTTGCATATTCGTGCGGACAGTGCACCTTATTCCAGTCATCTTTGAACATTTCGAGTGCCTCCAGAAGCAGCGCGGTCTCCTGATCGGTCCACCGCTTTGCGCCATCGTCCTGCAAATCAGCTCGAATGAGCCATGCGCTGCATTAAATCGATTGATAGAAATTATACCGTATTTTTGTAAACTAAGAAAAATGTACAGACACATATACAGAAAAATTAAATTTTATTTTTGTAAGGTACTGTCTGCAGATGTCGGTGCTTCGCCTCCACCGCTTGACACCCGACAGACGCGCGAGGCTCGTCAGAAACGACGCGTCCCCTTCATATCGTGCAATTATTTCGTAAACTCATGAGTCTTCAGACCACATAAATTGAGAAAAAGAAAATGCCTGCCAATTTCGACCGAATGACTTTCAGTACGCGACGCTACGATTATAAGAATTATGTGAAACATTCATTATGAGAAGGTCGGAGCACATACCCTGAGAAAAACGCAAAATTCATGAAACGCAAAAAAAAAAACACGCAAACATTCATTATTACAGCTAGGCACAAAAAAAATCGCCGAGCTCGTCACGCACCAATTCTTGTCTGCGTAACGCATTCGTGCATATCCATGCACCGCACACCAACTCTTCAGGGGGGGGGGGGAATGAGGAGACGCACCTTGGAGGCGAGCTGCTTCGAGTAGAAGTCGGTTCTGAGGGAGAAATTGATGTTGCTGCCCTCGACCTTTGTCGGAGCAGTCGCACTCGTCACATCCTCTTGTTTGACTTCCGCTGAAAAGAGCGGTCACAGAATGTTTACAATAGCGCACACTAGGAACTGGGTCGCATTCCTGTGACTGGGGAGGGGGCTTTGGGCCCCAATATTTGTTCCCCCACCCAACCCCCAGAATTTTTCCAAAGGGTTTTCACCATGTTTAAAGCGACAAAAGTGAGTAAATACTGGCGTTTTCCACTGCTTTTCCGAGCTATATGTCCACGAAACAGCTAATTAACGCTATTTAGAGCGTATTAAAAAAAAATAACAAGAAGTACCAGTACAGTCATCGGCTACCCCCCCCCCCCCTAACTCTACCAGACCCAGTTACAGGTACGGTGGGTGGGGAGGGGATATGTGAATCTCGGGCATGAGATCAGGGCAGGGAGACAAAGCACCACCTTGACAGCCACAATGAGGAATGTCGCACCGAAATAGCGTGTAAATACGCATTTGGTCACAGAATAGAGAAAAATGGCGATACTTTTGAACAGTTTTAACCAAGTGAATGGCAGAGTAGAGATTTTGATTACAATAAATTCCAACCTGCTGCAGCACTTGCGCCGGTGGCTGCAGACGACGCCGCGTCTTCCGCTGTATCACCAGCGTTTGTCGAGGTCGGCGCCTCAAAACACGATACCGTGAATGATCAATCGATTGGTTGACTTGCCGTGTCCAATGGCAAACCAACTTTTTCAGCGGCTGGCGCCCCTGGCTGATGCTGTTGCTGCAGCGACTGCTGGCTGCCCAGGCGCGGCGTCGGCAGGCTGACTGGCTGCAGGCCCTGAAAATACTTATTCGTCTATTTAAGCTATTTACGCACTTTTTTATTTTGTAAAGGTTAAATACATACCTGAGGAGTGTCTGCGAGCACTTGAAAGTGTACGGTGCTGGGCGGGGCGATGGGCGCCGGGTTGTTCTCGGCGTCGAGCTGGTAGTTGATCAGACCCCACTGCTCCAGGAATGCGTGCACCCTAAGCGTGCGTGTTGGTCAGGGCTTCAAATGATACGTGAGTGACAAATAAAGGTGGCAAGATACCCTCCTCTCCGGATACCCCCCCCCCCCCCCACCAACCTCTCCTGTCAACTTTTGGGAGGAATGACAAACCCACAAACCAGTGTCAGTGTCCTTCATCATTTTCAGAAGGTCAAGGAAACTCTCCGGCAAAAAATTGTTTGCATTTTCAACTGTATTTGCCATTTGTGTAAATTGATGTATTGCATTTTTGCGCTAAATTAGTTAAAAGTGGCTCACATTTTTGGCCATTTCTTCAAGTCTATTTTGCCCGCCCCAGACAATTTCCGTCGTCGTCACTACGCTTTAGGTTCGATCTTTGCCACTTACACCTTTAGCTTAGTTGGTTGGACATGCGGCACCGACCGCCCAATCATCAAATGCTTACTGCCTTGTGCTGCGTTGGCAGTGTCAAGATGAAATTTTTCAGCCACTCAAGCCATAGACAGCAGTTACCTAAGAATGGCGCAGACGTCGCCGGGCAGATTGCGTCGGCAGGAGGTGGCGGAGAGGTAGTCGAACGGATTGATGCGGTAGGAATCGACCATGAAGTTGCGATAGGCCAGGTAACTGCACAAGAGCAGTGATCCAGCGTGACTGTGATCAGTTGTTGGTTTTTATAAAAAGAGAGAACCATACACTTCAGGCGTTTTCGACTTGTTCTTGCCGTTGAAGAACTCGGGCAGACTGCGCCGCTCGATGGGGTGGATTCTGCGAACGGGCAAGCACACGTAGGCAGACACAGCAGACGCAAGCACACGCCCCTGTCCTCCCCCGGGACTGACCATATCCCAGAGGACTTTCGGAACCCCTCCCTCCCCTGTATTTCATTTTAATCAGTTTCAAGCTTTCAAACTTTTCTTGTGCAAAATTTTCGCCTGCGGCTGCGACACTGTTTTTTTTAACACTTTCTAGCTTAAAAGTGAATACAAACGGCTTCAGGATTCGTTTTGGAGCTGTCTAAGTGTATATTTTTGCAAAGTCTAGAAAAAAGGTGCACAATTTAAGGCGACATTTTGCTCTTCATCCCGAACTTTTGATTCTTCATTTTGTTCTCCATTTAACTACCCCCCCCCCCCCCTTACCTCCCTCTTCCGAAGCACTGACCCCCTTCCGGGGTCACCTATGTATTCACTCATGGCATGGCGCCTCCAGCGCCCACCCACCACAAACCCCACCCACAATTCACAAACCGCTAACGATGCATAGTCGCAAGCAATAGCGCAAAATCAAGGTGGCAGCAACGCACGCGGAGTACTCGAACCAGCTGGAGTAGGAGGGCACGACGATGTAGTGCGTCTGCTCCACGTCCACCAGCTCCGTCTTGCCCGTCCCCGTCGACGCAGCCGTCGAATCTTCCACTTTTCCAGCAGCGGACTTCTCTTCGAGCTTCGCCACGTCGCTCGACAAGACCACGCCTATTTTTTTCATGAAATTTTTGAAAAGAATTGTAAATAGAAATTGACGACCAGCCCCATTACCGCTGGAGCGAGAATCCAAGTCGGTCATGGAGGCGCTCCGAGCGGCGTTGAACTCCGCGTCCTTCTCGCGACCTGAGGTATTTTGACGGAATTTTGTTAAGCGTTTTTTTTTTAATCTTTGATTGTAATTTGTAAATTTCACGATTAAAACTTTACCCTTTGGCACATCGACCGTCTGCAACAGGCCGTCGTCATCTTGCTCTTTTTCAAAAGCGTCTCGAGACTGCGAGCCTTCCTTCTTTTTCGGGCTGAAGAAAAATTCTCCAAAATATAATACGAATTCAAAATAAAATTAAAAAAAATATATAAAAATTAACATTTTCTTCTTCTCGCTCGGCGGCGAAGGCGACTGCTTCCGCTTGCGCTGCCGTTTCGCCCCAGTGTCCATTCTATGCGCTAGATTTCTCAATCAGTTCAAATTTCCAAACGCAATTACGTAGAAAGGCAAGGCCAAAATTACGCCCAATTTCCTGTTGGCGTAACGATCACGGGCGTAAGTTTTACTGTTGGAGTTGCTGCCGCTTTTGCGTAAACACGCGTACTCGTGTTCTGTTTGAAGTTTTTGTTTGTCGTGTCAGGATCTTGTTTGAAGTTACATGGTAGGTACTAGGTAGGTAATACACGTCTTATTGCTGGTTTGCTAGCATATGAAATGCGATACCATCAGTGGCGTAGCCAAGGGGCAAGAAGGGGGAAGCTTCTTTCCCGAAATTCTCCAAAGCTGAAGTTTTTTAACTTGGTACCCTCTGTTGCAATGTGCCAATCTGTGTATTTGTCTCAATTTCAATGCAAAAAGAGCTAAATTTTCGCCTGCGGCGCATTGATTTGCATTTAAAACCGTATAAAGCTCATTACGTTACTTTAAAAAATTTGCCTGCGACGCTCTTTTGAGCACAGAAATCGACCGTTTTGACCACATTGCTAACGTTTCGGTGAATGTAGTCAGGCAAACGAGCGCAAAGGGTACAAACAGATTAAATGGAGGAGTGCCTAGAGCTTCCCCATGGCGCATGGCCATGGAGCATGGCACAATGTCCAAAAAATTCGACAGGGTACCTACCCCCTGTTGCAAAATAGAGTATTTGACTGAAATTGGACTCCCCCCCAAAAAATCAAGTTCTGGCTATGCCACTGGATACCATCACCAGTGAAAGGATGGGACTTATGCAATTGACATGGAGTGGTGGTTCTAGACAGTTCGCATTTCCTCCATCCATTATGGATGATTGCTGTGATGCGATGTCCCCTTGCTTCTCGATTTTCCAATCAATATTTGATCACCATGCCCCAAAGGCATGCTTGACCAGACGGTGAAATTCTTGACCTCTGAGCCAACTCATTTTTTTCATTTAACCAGAAGCATCAGGTCAGACCATGACTCTATCCTTTGCTGAGAGAGTGAGCATCGATGGCCTATACAATGTAGTCATTGCAGACAATCACAGGAAACGGGTGTTTTGGATGTTGGTAGTTCTTGGTGGTACTGTTTATGCAGTCTATGGCATCTTTATGGTGGTTCAAGACTATGTACAGAAGCCATTTATGACAACTTTGGACATTGAGATGAATGATAGGTGGAGTCTGTGCTAGTAGGTCAATTTCACTTGATGAACACTCCTAACACGTCAATTTTGATCAGGTTGAGCTATCCAGCCATTCAGTTTTGCAAGTTTAACAACATACAGGGTGGCCCAAAAAAAAATGTGCCCTTTTTGTATTTTCCGTAACTCAACCTAACCATGGCGGATTGGGATGAAATTTTGTGGGCTTATAGCCAAATACAATCTGTATACGCCCTCCAAATATTATTCCCATCCGACCACCCACGCGCATTTTATGACCATGTTCCCAAAAACACCCAATTTTCGAAGTGACGGACCACATGAAAATGGACCAAAAAAAAATGTGCCCCCCCTCTATCTCGGCCGATCGGGGACGGATCCGCCTGAAATTTTGCAGGCTACAGGGCACCCTAAATTCTACCTCGCATGCCAAGTTTCAGCTACTTCTGTTAAGGCTTGCTGTAGTGAGCGCTACACACACACATCAAACCACCCATTTTCAAATCTTTCTAAACATGTGCTCGATTTGAGCGCCGTTCTGCGACACAACCGCCCTCAGACGAGCTCGAAAACCGTTCTTTCGGTCAAGAATCACACTGCGAATCCACCCGTCGTCAATGCTGTCCCAAACTTCTTGCAGCCGCACTTTCAGAGACTGCAGACTGTCAAAGGACGGGTGCCCGTCAAAAACTTTCTGCTCGAACACCTCCCACACGCGATAGTCCATCGGGTTGCAATCGGGAGAGTTGGCCAGCCACTCCGTCGGGTGGATGAAGTCGGGGCACTGCCGCGAGAGCAACTGCACAGTGTCCTTTGCGGTGTGAGATGGAGCACCGTCCTGAAGAAAAATCCAGTCCTCCGATGGGAAAAGGCGCTTGCAGTCGGGGAAAAATCCGTCCGTCAACAGGCTGCGGTAGAAGTGACCCGTCACTTTTGTTGACGGAGGGACAAAGTGCAGTCTCGTCTTCCCAGCAGCCGACACGCCAGCTGCTACCATGACCTTCAAAACAAACCAAAATGAAAACTTTGTGAAAAAAAGGTTCAAAAACCTTCAAGCTTTTCTTTTCCCTCTCAACCAACAGACGGCCGGGATCAATGGCGCGCTTGGGTCCGACGCCATAAACTCTGCTATTCCGCGCGTTCCGTGGCGCCTGAGTCTCAAACCACTTCTCGTCTGTAAAGACCGTGCGTCTCACAGCATCGACTGGTAGCCGACGAAGCAAATTCTGCGCCCTCTTCCGGCGCTGCTGCTTCTGCAATGGATTCAGCTGATGGACTGGAACTTTGGTAAAGCATCGCAGCGCCAGATGTCGCTGGGCCCTTTGGACAGACGTCCTCGCGATGGCCAACTTCTGCGAGATTTTTCTTTGACTCAAGTGTGTCCCAGGATTGGAATCCTGAGACAACGTGTGACGCTTGATTGCTGCAATGTTGGCCTGCGTCAAAGCCGTTCGCGGTCGCCCACTTCCCGGTTTGCGCTCGAGAGAACCTCCACGCTGCTAAAGAAAGACCATAAAAACTCGACAATAAACTCAGAAAAAAAACCTTGGTTCGCTGGAGGAAACTCTGAATGCCTCTGAGCGTCACATTGTGATCGCCCTTCAAAAGCCGAAAATTTTTTTTTGCGCCAAAATTGTGATTCGAATGATAATTCCAGATAATTGCGGACAAACCATCCGAATACGCCATTATTTGACAAAAACAGGATCAAAAATATTTTTACAGTATTATTATTATGAACACGCATGAAAACAACCACACAAACAAAGACAAATTTTGCGCAAAGTTTGAATTTGTGTTACTAAAGCGGACCTGAACGGACCGGGCTGAAACTTGGCATGCGAGGTAGAATTTAGGGTGCCCTGTAGCCTGCAAAATTTCAGGCGGATCCGTCCCCGATCGGCCGAGATAGAGGGGGGCACATTTTTTTTGGTCCATTTTCATGTGGTCCGTCACTTCGAAAATTGGGTGTTTTTGGGAACATGGTCATAAAATGCGCGTGGGTGGTCGGATGGGAATAATATTTGGAGGGCGTATACAGATTGTATTTGGCTATAAGCCCACAAAATTTCATCCCAATCCGCCATGGTTAGGTTGAGTTACGGAAAATACAAAAAGGGCACATTTTTTTGGGCCACCCTGTAGATCAGCAGAAAATTGTAGATGGCGTTTTGACTGAAGACCTAGCAAATGTTCTGCAAAGGAATCTCCATGGGGTGACTCAATATACATCTTTTGATTATGCTGAATGGGGCTTGAACAGCACCAGATATATCAGTGACACGAATTTGTCAGATTTCAATATAGCCACAGAGTTTCACAAGGCTGCGTTTTCTGGTAGGCTGATTTAATTCTGAGGTGTTACTGAAGTGAACAGTTCAATTTTGAGTTGCAGTGAACAAGACATTCATTGTGTGTAAACATGTGGGTTTGCAAGTTGACTGTTCAACTGTTCTAAGTCCAACATTTAATATTAATTTTGGATCCTGCCTTCTTCTGCAGTCAGAGATGAAGCAGCGCAATGGCGGCCTTGGCTGGGTTTTCCTTATACAGCTGAATTCTAAGAACAGTTTCTTTGGTCATTTACCAACTATGTTTTCTGGAATGGCTATTCTGATTAGTGAACAGTTCAATCCTCAGCTGTATACTTTTCGAAATATTTATCCAGGAACCTTCTCAAAAGTATATCTGAAGGTATAACATACTCTATGTATGCATGGTGTTTTGTTTTGTTTTAAACAGTGCTAGTTTTGGCACACTGTTGGCATTGTTGACAAGGTGGTTTCTTTTCTCTCATCTCAGGTGATCTGAAGATCCATAGTCCACGAAATGATTGCACGATGTAAAGGGGTCGCATCATTTCTGATGAGCCTGAATGCGTCACAGATGTCAAGTGGTGGAGGCAAAACAAAATTGTTAATAGTGCCTAACACAGTGGCCATTTTAAGTTGAAAATGGGAATGGAATCTGCACCCATTAGCTATAGTCTGTTAAAAAAAACGGCACTCACTGGCTTTTTTTTTGGTGATTTTATGTTTTGCAGCAAAAATTTGTTAAGAAGGTACATCAGTGGCTAGAGGAGCCAGAGTGGCGCATACCTGTAACTGGGGGGGGGGGGGGGTTTGGGGGGCCCGCAGAATTTTTCCAACACCCACCCAACTCCCCCCCCCAACCCCCCAGAATTTTCCCACAAGATTTTCACTCAGTGTAAAACGATAAAAGTGAGTAAATGTTGGTGTATTTCTATGCTTTTCAGTGTTATATGATCATAAAACAGCTAAATAACACTGTTTAGACCCTATTTATACCCATTTTTGACCAAAAAGTACCAGTATAACTCAAAAAATGGCTGGCTACCCCACTTTTTGCTCCAGACACCCCCCCAGAATTTGGCCATTTACTCTCCCCCACTCTTCCAGACCTGGTTACAGGTATGGAGTGGCGTACTGGCGATGTGAAAAATCTTAAATCGAAAAACATACATCGCACCACTTGAGACAACACCAAAATTTCGACTTATTGTTATCGACAAAACTCAAAAAATGGCTGGCTACCCCCCACTTTTTGCTCCAGACACCCCCCCCCCCAGAATTTGGCCATTTACTCCCCCCCCCCCACTCTTCCAGACCCAGTTACAGGTATGTTTACTCCCCCCCACTCTTCCAGACCCAGTTACAGGTATGATTACAATGGAAATCAAAATTTCAGTGCCTTCTTCCAGTGCTTATATCTCGATGACGCGTGATCCGATCACGTCGATTTTTGGGGATTGAGATGAGCCTACATGGGGCTACCAACGCTGCAATTTTTAAGAGAATTCGTCACTGGATAAAAAGCCGAAATTTTGGTGCCATCTCAAGTTGTGGGATGCATGTTTTCCGATTTAAGATTTTTCACATTGCCAGTACGCCACTCCCGCTCCTCTAGCCACTGATGTATCATCTTCTTAACAAATTTTCACTGCATAACATGAAATCGCCAAAAAACAGCCAGTGCCATTTTTTGAACGGACTATAGGTATGGTAGTGGTACTACCTATATACATACCTAGGTATGCTGAGGGGAAGCGAAGTGGCTTAAAGGATTTATCATGTAGGAATCAGTGCCAATGGCGTTATTTGTTCAGAAAACGGTCTACAAGCTTCAAAAAACATCAAATCAAGAAACCAGTTGTGTAGATGATGTTCCAAGAAGGGTGTTCAGTCAAGATCTGCTCTACTCAAAGTCACTCTGCAAAATCGACTGCTATTACTCCGTCGTGCTCCAACTCTGCAACTGCATTCCTCCCGAAGATAAATTACTCTTGCAGAATACAACGGTGCGATTGTGCATGGACAGAAGAAGTAGTCATTGTTTGAGGTACATCTCAAATATGGCCAGTTTTTTCCCACTGCTTGACAAGTGCCAGAAAGGGTGCAGGGTGAAGTGTAGACGAGTTGACTTCGACCCAACTGTTAGTCAGAGTGCATTCCCATCTGCATTAGGGAAAAACTACATGCACAAAAGGAATGACACAAAAGACTTGGATCCGGATGATGTGATTCTTCTGGAGGTCGCGTATCATTCAATTGAAGTTGGTTGGTTTTTGTTATATCGGCAATTATTAGTGTTGAGTGGACCTTGTTTGCGTGTAAAGTGAAGATCATTTAGGCAGTTGTGATAAGTCAAGTTGAGGCGACAACTACCGATGGCTTGATAAGTCAGATTGGTGGTCAACTGGGCCTGTGCTTGGGCGCGAGTCTCATCAGTCTCATTCAACTCATTGTGCATGGTTGTAGCAGTTTGAGCAAGACACTTCTACACAATAAAACTCTCTGAAAACTGTGATGTTGTCGGAATGTGTGACTTTGTTGTTTGTTCGCCGTTTGTGATTGACTTCTGCACATTTGATCAATCAGATGAACAACTGCATGCGTGCATTGTAGGGCAGTGTACCCAAGAAAGGTTGCTCCACAAGGCAACCGGCAAAGAAGTCACAGAGAAATCAGGAGTGCGTGCCACTTGGCATGGCAAGCAGCCCAGGGTATGAGAGAATGGGTAAAGAAATAGAGCTCAGATACACTATGCACTACATAGACTGCATTGAAATTATGTTACAGGTAAGTACAGGGTGCGGCAGGGTTACCCCGCCAACTTTAAAAATTAATAACTCATGCTAGGAAGCGAATTTTTTTATGCGGTTTGTTGCATTCGAACGTCAATTCGATGGCAATTTTTACGAGATTATTTTTACGATGACAATGAGCGAGACCCATAAAAGAAAATAGTATTACTGTGCTACTATTACTAGTATGTATTGCATTGTACTGTGCTGTGCTGTGCTGTGTGCATTACTGTGCTACTAGTATTGCTAGTATTACTATTATAGTTTGATTTTTAAGCAACTTTTGTCACTTTTGGTAGCAATCCAATTCCAAAGTCAAAAGACAACAAGAAATGGAAGGTTTTTCTTCAAAGGAGCTTGCTAAACTGGCTATTTGGTATGACACAAATCGAAGCGTCTCTCAAACCCAACGAAAGTTTCACGACGACCCAACGAAAGGACGGAATTTCGCGACATCCTTGATCTTGAAAGACTTGATCAAAGGTTGTCACAAAAGACTGCTGGAGCGAGGCACTGTGCTCAAATAAAAGAGTAGGCCGCCTGTCGGCGACGTGCGCTCTGTGCGCACTCAGTCCACCGAGGAAAGAGTCAAGGCGGCCTTTACACAAAGCTCCCAGAAGTCGACTCGACTGGCGACACCGAATTGGGGCTTTCGGTCATATTGAACAGTTCAGTTGATCGATTTTGATGATATTTCGGCATAAAAATTGCCATCGAATTGTCGTTCGAATGCAACAAACCGCTTAAAAAATTCGCTTCCTAGCATGAGTTATTAATTTTTAAAGTTGGCGGGGTAACCCTGCCACACCCTGTACTGGTGTTATTGAAAACGAAAATACAGTTAGTACAATTCAGGTTCAAGTATGTGCACTATGTGCTGATGATCGGGAGGTGGGTACTGGGTACCCGTCGATTGCTAAATAGGTCCTTATTTCGGTGAAATATGCAGAATGCTGTGTTAACAAAATGACGCCCGAACTTGACGCGCGCGATGCGCGTACGCCGTTGAATTACATTAGGGACTGCTGCGACTAGGAGGGCCTCCGCCGAAAGGGAAAAGAAGGTGGTGCTAGCGGCCTAAGCAAAGCCTAAGCCTAAGCCTAAGCAATGCCTAAGCCTAAGCAATGCCTAAGCCTAAGCTTAAGCCTAAGCCTAAGCAAAGCCTGAATAAGAAAAGCCTTCTTGCCTTTTTCCCCTTCTTCCCCCTTTCAGTATAATCCACTAGGGGCGTTAGTTTCAGCTTCATCTATGTATATCTTCGATGACAGCCGCAGGGCAGGTCAAACATAGGACGCTATTTTCTTGAGTTTGGGACATATAAAAAGAACTGGAATAACTTAAAGAGGGCGACACGGAAAATTACGCTGATACCCTCGGTCTCGGTAGTAATTTCATTAGTCTCGCCCTAGGTAGCCCATCTTTGCCTGTACGCGTGATTTCGCAAATCGATCTCCCGCGCTCGCCGCCCTGCCCTCGCGTCAGGCCGATACGCCAAGGGATACATATGTGACAAATCAGCAAAATGCGACAAGAAATGCGACGGAAATGCGACAAGAAATGCGACGGAAATGCGACAGTGTTTTAAAAGTTACCTACGGTACAACTTGCATATTTGCATATTGCGCGAGTGTTTGTTCGAATTTTTGTGACAATTTTTTCGTAAATTTGTAATCGACTGGAACAGTCGATGTGCTCAGTCGATGTGCAAGCAACAGCTATTAGAATAATGAGGCGAAGCAGCCAGCGCGCGCCGCGCGGTATCTGGAAGCGAGACGACGTGGTGTGTCGTATTTCGGTGCGTTCTTCTCCGCTATACTTCGTACCGACCCCCTGTGCTCCCACGCTGCTCGCTCTACCGCATCCGCAGCGGCGCGCACGTTCAAACTGTCGCCTTTGCTCGTCGCCAAGCGCTGACAGCGACAGGGAGTACACGCTGCTCTGCTCGCTCGCAGTCCTCTGTTAAACGGGATCATCGCGCTCCTGAGAGCCGAGCGCGCATTGTAGAGATTCAGAGTCGACGACGACGTTGGTGCGCCGCCAGCCCGCCGTTTCGACTTCGACTGGTGTTGCTAGCCACGGCCAACCGCAGTCGAGGCAGACGAGGGCCGCTGTCTTCGACCAGCGCACACACGCGAGCCACAGGGCGGAGCGGTCGACGCACGCACTCGCGCCCCGGGTCGCTGTGTTGTTGCCACCGCGAGCCCGCCCACACTCTCCGGCCCCACACTAAATACGCTTATACGCTTCTAAAGGCTTTAGGGAAGCACTATTAAGGAAAAATTTGCAGGGGGCTGCAAAAAAAGGAGAATATGTGACACTCTATTGTTGAAGTCCAGTTTGAAAAGAAGTGGTATTAAGGCATATACCCACACTGATTTCTAGCCACTTCCGCATTGCAGCTGATCAACTCCACTTTGAACAAACCATGTATAAAATCCGAACCAAGGACAGCAACAAGTCACATATTCGGCGATTTTTGTGTTCGCTTGCAATGGAAGGAAATGTGCAGCGAAAATTGCGGCAACTGGAACTGACTGACATTTACATAGATTGAGTGCGAGAAATTAGCACACGCCCTGTGGAACCCCATGCACACGCACATACGCATGCACGCACGCACTTGCGCACACATGCACGCACACACACACACACGTAAAAAAAGCACAGACACACGCACGCACGCACGCACGCACGCACGCAGCACTCATGCAAGCATTAGGGCACTACGCAAATGTTATACGAACAGTTCATCATTGGGTGGAATGCCGGAAGGGAATGGAGCAGGATTGTAGTACGTATATGTGCCTCTTGCCTACACAGCGACACAACTAACTGGTTACCAACTGTACATCATCAACAACCAACATTGCAAAAGTTTTAGCAGGGGACCAATTGATTCGGCAGGAACTTTAGCTGTTTCAGGTCCATGGACATGGGCAATGACAACGTCTGAGAGAGATGAGATGAGTTGATGGACGTTTGCGTCGTTTTGGCTTGGCTGAGTGAGATGGCTCGCACAAAAATCGCCGAATATGTGACTTGTTGCTGTCCTTGGTTCGGATTTTATACATGGTTTGTTCAAAGTGGAGTTGATCAGCTGCAATGCGGAAGTGGCTAGAAATCAGTGTGGGTATACGCCTTAATACCACTTCTTTTCAAACTGGACTTCAACAATAGAGTGTCACATATTCTCCTTTTTTTGCAGGGCCCCCTGGCAAATTTTATTCTTAATACAGTGTTTTTTCGAAAGATGAAGGGGTTTCTGTAATTTGTTCACACACAATGTACCTGTGACTGACT
>JASAMY010000367.1:0-67335 GCA_030248085.1 Paralinhomoeus sp. GSCO2_6 | reverse complement strand
GCACAGTCGTTCAGAGGCAGCCGAGAAGCAGCCGAGTAGAGAAAACGTCGTCAAAATGGCCTGCGCTGGCGGATCTGTTCGACAATGACTACAACTTGGAGGCTGCCTTTAGCTGGAAGTCTCACGGTTACTTTCTGCTCAAGTCAAACTCGGACGCTGTGAAGCTGTTGAAAGTCAGATTGTCAGACGACACTGTGGTTTCCACTCAGGACGGATTGCAGTCGGAGTTTCCACGCATGGAGTCCTTTCAGACGAAAGTTGTGTGTGCTGCGAGGTCAATTCTCCTTCTTTCACTGTACGGGGAGTTTTGAAAACGTTTCGATTTCATCGAACGTAGATTTCCGTCGGCCGAGGGGGCGCTGCAATTGCACTTCTTTCTGAAACCGGATTATCAGAGTCGGCCGTTCAATCGATTTGTGAGCTACGATCCAGACAAGCAGCGAATCGTTGATGGACCCAAGAGCGTTGAACCCTTTTGGA
Source organism: Paralinhomoeus sp. GSCO2_6 (assembly GCA_030248085.1). Classification (NCBI taxonomy): domain Eukaryota; kingdom Metazoa; phylum Nematoda; class Chromadorea; order Monhysterida; family Linhomoeidae; genus Paralinhomoeus; species Paralinhomoeus sp. GSCO2_6. The sequence continues at coordinate 66,855 of JASAMY010000367.1, read as the reverse complement.
AGGACTTTCGTCTGCTGGTGAACAGGAGAGCTCACGTGCCATATCAATCCTTTCTCACAGCGTGTCACGATTACTTTACATGATTATTTTTAAACTGGTTGTTGTGTTGTTGTTGTTTTGCCGGTGGTGAACATAGCTATGTATGGACTACTTGTACGCGACAGCGCGTGAAGCTCGCATTCTAAGTCTGAATGTCCCACGTTCTACAAACGTTCGTATCTCTGGAAATTCTAGACTAGAGCTAGCACTTCGTCGGCACATTGCATTTCTATCACTCGATGTTCATGTAGTGGTGGAGGTGTTCTGACTCCATTGACCTTGTTGTGCCTCTTAGTTCGATGCATCCAACGATCACCATGCAGATTGTCTCAAAGTGATTTCTTCATTTTACTTCGCAGTTTAAATCAAATTGATCGTTCACCTACCGCCAGTAGAATCAGAGCAGCAAACAGACAGGTCGATACAAAAAATCCAAAGAGATCCAAGGTTGTCATGCCAAGAAGTGGTCCAATAAAGCCTCTAAAATGCCTCTTGTTTTATATGGGTATGTACATAAGAGTTGTGAAAAGTTAAAAGCGCAACAATACCCAAGCAGCACTGAAGTGAGGGTGGCGTTTACTACTATAGACGTTGTTCGAATTGACTGGGCGTACTGTTTGATTCTAAAAATAAAAAAATAGAAATTTTGACAAAAAACAGGTTACTGAGTCGAGTTGAGATACCACCAACTAGGTAAGTCACTTACTTTGTAAAGTAGTGCAGCAGTAGAGGCGTGGTGGACACGCGAATGAAGCCTTGCGCAGCGCCACATCCAACCAAGCCAATGGTGATCAGCGTGACATTACTGTAATTGCACTGTGGGGAGTTCAACAATGAAGTCAAGATGATGGCGAACTGTCACCTGAGTCCCACAAGTATTGCAAAGGGTATGGAAGCCAAGCTGACCACCACTAGAGCAATCATCTCTGCTCGTCGCGTGACGCGGTCGCTGATGAAACCGAATATTGGACAGCAAAGAGTGGCCACAAACGATCTCAGGCCCACCAAAACGCCAACTGTCACCGATTGAAAATCGAACTGCAACGCAATAGTGAGTGCTTATATTATACACACCGAACTCGGGTAGGTACCGTAGTATCGCGCGAACCTCTCTCAGGTGAGGCTCTAAACCACTCATAAAGAAAAATCCAGTGGAACTAATGGCAACGATTAACAAGAGCACAGTAAGAGCGACTTTGTCAGTGATGACTCGCTTTTGATTGAGATCCCTAAATTCCAATTTGACACCGTTCCACTTTTTGTTGCAGTGCAGTCATTGAACCTTTTAATCGCTTGTGCATCAGAGCCTTCTTGTGATAGCTTTGGCATTTCTGCAATGCAGTTTAACGTGTCACCTCTCTGTGCGGCTAGAGTGTTCATAACTTTGTACCAGTTTTGACTGCGAACGCTGCAGGAATCGCTGTGACTAGAAGAACGACTCCGAACACAAGGCCTGGCGCTTGATAACCCCAATACTGAATGTGAAGTGACTGCGTGCAATGTACATGTACAATGTACATGCAATGCAATGTAAATACGTGTAGCACGCACTATGTAAATAAGGAATTGGGATTGGGATGGAAGAATTTCAAAATGTTGGACACCATGTGGTTGTACAGTACCTGATAAAGCGCAGCGCCCAGAATGGGCCCAACTGACGCGCCTAGTCCTGAGTTCATCTGTAAGAGAGCCTAAAAGCCACAGGTGCTCTGGCCATCTCTTGCATGTACAGCACAATTCATAGCTTACACACGCACAGTGACAACTCCAATGTGTCTTGGCTGATGGTGGACCGCATTGGCGCTCGCATGAGCGAGAAAAGCCGACTCGAAGAAGGCTTGACAGGCGCGAAACACGAAGGACGTGCCCAGAAAGAGGTAATTGTTCGACAAGAGATCCGCGAACCTGAAGAAGGTGCCTGGGCAATTTTAAAATTAATTCTGAAATTCAACATTCGCAGAGCACCCAAATAGTGCAGATGAGACACCGGTTAGGGCCAGGCCGCCGCCAACGCACACTCTTGCTCCGCCGGCGATGTTTGGCTAAAGGGATTTTGATAGCTACACAATTTTAAAGCTTAAAAGGGACATTGAAGACAAGAAATGACTAGGCGCCACTGGCGGATCCAGAAAAATATTTCGGAGGGGGGGGGAGGAATTTTGCAGAAGGGAGGACCCTGTTGAACTTTTTGAATGTTGGGCCATTTTGGCAGTGGTTTGGACCCCTAATCGGTCCATTTTCGACGATTAACGAATATAAACGGCGCCGCAGGCGAAAATTTTGCGTTTTCGACTACCTACAAGCAATTTTATGCTGAAAACTAGGCCCACTAGGCGTGTTTCTTCTCCCACCGCCTATCCCTTTCCCCCTCCCCCCCCCCCCCTAGATTTCCGATTTCGGGAGGGGAATTCCCCCTTTCTCCCACCCCTGGATCCGCCAGTGCTAGGCTCACATATGCACTGAAGAATGGAACTGCCAAAATGGTGACCAGCTCGTGCGAACTGTAGATAGCGCCGACGAGTGAGTTTGGGAGACCACGTTTTGCAGCCTAAAGTTGTACACACTGCATCTACGTCTTTTGCAGTTGCCTTGCTTGTTTAGCAAACTGGGGCGTATACCTACCACAGCGGGGAAGTACGGCGCAATCAGCGAATACGCGATGGTGTTGAAACCGGAAGCGAGTGACAGCACGCCGACGAGCAACCAGCGCGTGAGCTAAACTGTGAGCCATCGACATCACCAACGATATTGAGGAGGGCACCCTCCCCATTGAGAATATCGTCAGCAATTTTTCAACAGCGTACAACCCCCCCCCCCCCACAACAAAAAATTCGCCCTCAAAGGGCGCTGACACGGAGTGTAAGTGAGTTCAACTCAATTCCAATGCCAAAAGAATAAAGAAAACGACACTCAAGGGACAAATTTGCGACTGCGGCGCATAGTGAAGCGGACAAAACTTTGCAACGGAGGTAATTTTCAACAAAAAATGGACGTTTTCGGTGCACGGTTTGACGTGTCTTGACGCAGTGTACACTGTTGTACACTGACAGTGCAGTGCGCAGTGCGTATTATTGCGCAGTGTCAAGGAGTGCAGTGCACAACTCAATATTACTGGCTCGCTCTGTCTCCTCGGAAGCGAAAGTATGTCGGAGATCCTATTGGGTGATACACAACGTAGACCTGACAGTCCCTTTCCACTTTCGTTGTGACCTGTTCTCCGAAATTGGCTGTTTACAAATGGCGGCCGTCGTCTTCTCCATCAACATCAGTACGTTGCCGCCGAAGATCGACGCCCTGCATACGATTGTCAAATCAGAGAGGCGAGCTGCTGTTCTGCACCCAGAGACCAAACTACACAACGCAAGTAGAAATTGCAGCGACTAAAGCTCATCCGACGCAGGGAATCGAAAGAAGAATTGTTAATGCAAAGACGCCGTGCTTTATACACGCGTAATTTTACGCAAAGATGTTGCTCCTGGATTTGGAAACATCATCCGCGTCCTACCCTTAACTATGCGGTGTCCCAGATGTGATCCAGAAATTTTGCTCCCGAACGCAGAAATATTATCTTTTTTTAATTTTTTTTTAAATAAAATCTAACCAAATTGTATCTGTCGCATGGTCCTAAAATCCCCAAAAATTTTAGCCCAATTTCAACCTCAAGCCATAAAGGAGAACCGGTAGGTAACAGATGGACGGACAAGGATGCCCATTACGACTAGACCATTCCGAACTTGATCGTCCGTGCTGTATATACAATATACATAAACTCGCCGCGCGTCAGCGCCCTCGAATGCAAAAGTTAGCCCTCCCCATTGAAAAATGCTGCGTACGGCGTTCGCCACTGGACATAGATTCGAACGAGCAGAACTCCCAGTTTAGTTCGCACCTCACTTCGTCTACGCTGTTCATCTCCGATGAGCGGCGTGTTTTCTTCTTGGTGGTTCGCCATGGAGCTATGGTTTCACAGTATCAAGGAGTGCAGTGCACACACAACGCGAAATAACTAGGCGTCTCTAGCGCCGGTGCAGAAACCCGATGCCCTTAGCATTGGTGTTATCTTCACAGCAGTAGTGTAGCTAAAAGCAAAGCGAGGTAATCTTCTCTATTCTACCGTAAACCCTATGATTAGCCCCCCTATAATTATATACACCCTCCTAAGACCACTTTGAGTTTATCAGCCCCCCCCCCTATAATTACGCTCCCTCCCTAAATGGACCATCGTCTAAAAGGAAAATTTTCTAAGTCGGGGTGTACCTATGGTCGCGTATGTGTACGTATGTACGTGTACATGAATGTGCATGTGAGACTGTGTGAGTGTGTGTTAGAGTGTACCCATGTATGTGTGTAGCGCAACACTTCCAGTTTATTGCCCCCCCCCCTATACATAATTAGCCCCCCTGATTATACACCCTCCTAGAGCTCGAGGGAAACAATTACCCCCACGAGGGGCTAATTATAGGGTTTACGGTAGTTGCGCCGTGCGCGGCACCAGATTTACCGATCGCGAGTGTCACAAGCGACGACTTGCTTAGGTAATTTGGAACCAATCATGGTCACTTGTTCACATCGACCTCCATTATTCAAGTTTGCAGCTGGCCTGCGGACAGCGCTCGATCGATCTGCCGCTGCACAAAAAAAACAACGTCGATTGCGCAACCACTCAGCGGCTCGGCTTCGTGACGGCTTGCGCGGGGTCAACAAGGGACTTATTGGCTTGGCGTCCTCTCGCGCCCACACGCGCTGTCCGTCGCGCCGCTTTACTCGGCCCCGACTCAGTCCCAAATCCCTCGCCCTGCCTGGTGTTGACCGTGTCGGCCAGCCCCTTTCTTATTCTCTCTCTATACCTCTCCACGCGGGGTGTCGGCGGCGGCGAGCGGACGGTTTTCGCCGGACAACTGGGCGGTGACGATGCGATAACGGACTTGTTGGGGCGTGGGGCGGCCGAGCGAGCGCGCACGCAAGCGGCCACAAGTGTCTGCTCCCGCGCCAGTGTTGTGCTCGTGTTGCCACCGCTCTCGCCTGCAAGCAAGCAAGCCTGCGGAGGCGACACAACAACGGGAACATGGCCGACGACAGTAAGATGAACGCGATGGACATGCACCAGGGCTCGACGGGCAAGCCCATGATGCACAACATGATGATGATGATGCAGATGACGTTCACGACCGAGACCAAGGCGACCGTCCTCTTCGACTTCTGGAAGTACGACTCGGTGAAAGGTGCGCGCAGAGTTTTCATTTTTACGGATTGTTCCGTACGTTCATTCTTTTGATCTATGGATTGACCAACTGTAGTGTCCATCCGTCCGCCATCGAATGCGGTTCCACTTCAGGGATGCTGGTGTCGATGCTGATCATCTTTGCCTTTGCGGTCCTGTACGAGGGCCTGAAGTGGTTCCGCACGCGCGTGCCCGGCATGCTGGCCAACAAGTCGTCGAGCACACTCCACATCGCCCACTCGGGCCAGGGCGACTACGTCACCAAGGACGTGTGAGCTCCTCCTGCCGCCCACTGACACTCGCACACTTGACCAACATTTTGCACTTTACTAGAATTTCGAATGCGAAATTCGAACGAAGAATGTAAGCGCTGTCCAGTGCGTCCATCTTCGTGCACGGCTTTCAGGGGCTACGCGAGTCCGTCGTACCTGATCGACACGCTGCTGTACGCGGTGCAGGTGACGGCGAGCTACCTGCTCATGCTCGTCGTGATGACCTTCAACGTCTGGCTCTGCGTGGCCGTGGTGGCGGGCTGCGTGGTGGGTCACTTCCTCTTCATCATACGACCCGACCACGACAACGCGCTCGCCGACCACTGCGCCTAGACGAGACGGCGCGCTGGAAAAACAACGCGAGATAAAGGCAACCGTGTTGATTCGCGCTGAACTATTCAAGGTAATGGCGTACTCGTGAAAGTTGGTATGCCTAACGCGCGTGTGTGTGTGTGTGTGTCGACTAAGCAGCGCGCTGCACCTGCGTGACGACGACATTCGCGCTCGGCCGACGCTTGGTATTCTCGTTCGAAAAGATTGCGGCTGCTTACTAGAGTTGCACGGTTGAAAACGAGAACCATTGCATCAGTAAGAATGCATATGTGCGGGTGCGAAAAAATGTGTGCTGACGTGCGAACTCAAAGCGCTAGTGAAGAATCATTGCGCAGCAAGCCATCATACCCGACGTTCGTCGTGTAAAATCATCAAGTAAATATCGCGAACGGCAGTAACAGTTCTATACATAACCTATACATATGTGTATCTTTTACATGCACAGCGGACGCTTGACTTTGAATGGGTGCTGTTATTACAAATCACATGCCAGCCCAAAATGCGCATTCTTTAGTGTCAAGATACAGGCAGGCATGAAAAAGTGCGTGTCCAGGTACTCTATCTATTGCGAAAGCATTGTTGTCGCAAAAGCGTTGCGTTTGTTTGCCACTCAAGAATTGTTTTTAATGTCCAGTAAAATGCGTACGACACAAGCACAGTGCCATCGCAAACATGAACAACCTAGTGACTTCCGGTTTTCGCTCGGAAACGGTTTTCTGGTACTCGTCACGTTTCGATTGGTTTCCGGGTCATCAACAGAAACCAGGTTGAGATTATGTCCACTGGAGTCTCTGAGCTGTTTGCTCCTTGTGGAAGGCATGCTAGTGCGCTGAATGTAATGGTGTTCGCTGAGAACGGTCGCGGGCATACTTTTGGTGTAACCATGTTGTTACCTCTCTTTCATTTTGGCCAACAGCTTGCGCGTTTGTTCGGGTTCGTCCTCCAGTCGGCGCTGCACCATGCTGTAGGAGTCCACCAGGCTCCAGACGTCCTTGACCTGCCCTTTTTGAACGCCGTAGAGTGTAGGATCGCTTCTAAAATTCACTAAAGGTGACGGTCAACATTTGAAACAAATGAAAAGCGAGGACCTGTAGCACATCTGGTCTTGATAAGGGAGTTTCAGTTCAATAAACTGAGTATTGTTGTATTCCACACGTTTGAACACCGGGTCATATTTTCTAAAGCACCCTCCAACAAACTGAAACGGCGCATATTTTTTTGCACCCACGGCAGCATTTTTGGGTGATACCTCAATATAATGTGCGTAAAACTGTTCGTTCTCCTCTTTGCTCCATTGCCTCGAGGAAAAGTTTGGGAATCGGTAGCTGACGATGGCCAGCACTCCCCCTGGCTTCAACAGTCTGTCGACTTGCTCAAGGAATTTCTTCTCGTCGAGCCAGTGAAAAGCGACGCAGACGGTGATCAGATCGACCGAGCCGTCTTCCAGCGACACCTCCGAGCCGTCGCATTTCAAGAAAGCGACCTTTCTGTCGGGCATTTCCGACTCGAACGTCTCGCGGGCGCTGTCGAGCTGCGCTCCACTGACGTCCGTGCAGACAATCTCCACTGAGCTCGGCAGACTCTGTGCGACTTGCAGCGTCGAGCCACCGTGGCCGCAACCAACATCCAGGTAGCGAGTCCAGGCGTCGCGCGGTCTCTAGCGTTCGAATATATTATGCATTTTCAGTAGGAGGCAAATGTGTCTCGATTCAAACAACGAAGTATGCGATGTCGAAACGAGCAGTGGCGGACACCGTTTTTTCGGAAGAGGTTGGGGGTTGGGCTGATTTTGTAGAGGTGAACCCTGTTTACATCTGAACCACTTCGGCAGTGTTTTGGGCACATACCTAATCGGTGAATTATTTGACAATGAAAATTTCGAGATTTACTATAAGTAATAAGTACTATAACCTATAAGCAATTTTTCGCTAAACAGTAGGTCAGCTGAGCTGAGTACGTTTCTTCTCCCATCGCCCACCCCCGGTTTTTCAATTTCGGGATTGGTAATGGGTGGATTCCCTCCCCCTGGGAAGTTGGAAGATCATTGGAAGCGAGCGCCCACCTTCTGCTGGAGGAACTGGAGAATGCGATCCCTGACGGCGTCGCTGATGGAGGGCCGTCCCAGGCGGTAGGCGTCCGCCTGCTCCGCCTTCTCGTACATTCCCCACGGCGTCGACTTGCCGCCCTGCTTCTCCACATCCATTCTCGTTGTGCGGCGCCCCACTCTGACGCAATCGAACTAACTGACGCACTCTACCGGCTTGGCACGTGGCAATGCAGCAGGGAGGGAGGCCAACTCAGTGCGCGTACGAGCACCGCAGGAGTAGGAGCACCATCGTTATCGGCCTACCCATCTTGTCTGCACGCCGGGGAGCATGCACTCTGCGCAAAACCTGAAATTTTGCAACAGCTGGGAACAAGCAATTGAATTGTGGCAGAGAATGCGGCGAGCGACTGACGCGGAATTTCAAGCGCGGTTTGTTGACCCGGTGGTTTTTTATTTTTTTTCATTTTAAGTGATCTGAAGATCTATGAGTTTACGAATTAATTGCACTATATAAAGGGGACGCGTCGTTTCTGAAGAGCCACATTCGTCTCTCCTCGGGTGTCAAGCGGTAGAGGCGAACACCCACCCACATTTGCAGACAGCAGTACCATACAAAATTAAAAATTAATTTAGGTATCTGTACATTTTTTGTACATTCTTTAATTTACCAAAAACACGTTATACCTAATTTCCATCAATCAATCAATGATCAATCATTGTACAGGGTGGCCCAGGGGATCGGAGCCGACTTTGATCGCTCGCCACTCGCTTCCATGTTGGCCAATCTTCTTGAAATTTTGACATGTTATACCTTAAACCTTTATTTAGATACGTGCAAAGTTTCAGCCAAATCGGCCAAACGAATAAACTTTTATTCGCGTCTACACAAAATCAACGGTTTTCAAAGTGGCCGCCATCCACAGCGATGCATTTCTAACAGCGGTCTGCGACGGAGCGGCAAACTTTCAGGCAGAAGTCAGCGCCTAGGTGGGCAAACGCGTTTTCTATCGCGTCTTTTAACTCTTCGACGCTTGTGGAGCGCTGAGAGTAAACAATGTCTTTGACGATCCCCCAAACCGAGAAATCGACTGGCGTGAGATCCGGCGACCCTGGCGGCCAGTCAAACGCTCCGCCGCGGCCTAGCAAACGGTTGGGAAACGCTGCCTTCAACCACTCCTTAACCGGCCGAGCCCAATGGGCGGGAGCGCCGTCGTGTTGGAAGATAGCAGCGTCAAGGTCGAGGTCAAACGGTAAAAACGCATAGGCGAATTACACAAAACCAAAACTTTTCTCACGATGGGGAAAAAAGCGGAAACTTTGCACGTATCTAAATAAAGGTTTAAGGTATTACATGTCAAAATTTCAAGAAGATTGGCCAACATGGAAGTGAGTGGCGAGCGATCAAAGTCGGCTCCGATCCCCTGGGCCACCCTGTACTACCTAGGTAGGAGGTGCCTGTGCTGAGAGAACGCAGAGCGCCTGACGCCCAACTAATCACCAATAAATGGCGATAATACCAGGTATAATTTGTTGAAAATGTGAAGCGGTCAGCTTTCTTTCATTATTCGTAACTTTCACTATTGTTCACCGACGTAACGCGCGCCTAGTGTACCGTTTATCTACCGGGGTACGTTACGTAATGCATCCTCGGACGCCCATCTGCAGCTCAACTAACGGTGCGCAACTCACACAAGGTCACCAAACGTGCAAACTTGCATTTGCAAAACGTAAACGCAGCTAAATATAAGTAAAGCGCGTCGCGTCGCTGGCGGGCACGACTCGCACGTTGTCACCACGAATCAGCGCCGACGGACGCGTGTCAAACAAGGCGACTTCCCCCTCAGACGGCTTGCGTTTGCGGCCATCTTTGAAGTAGCCTAAACGCGCCAGTTCAGTGGGTTATACCGAACGCGGTGAGGAACCGTAGTCCGCCCACCCAAATTGAACTTTGCATCGGTGCAGTACTGTCTGACTCGGTCGATGCGCAGCGGGGGTCGGTCTTGGGGCCAGCTGCAGGCGGCCATCCGGTCCGTCATGGACATGGAGTGGTAGAGGACCATGCGCTCGATCCGGAGGTGCCGCATGAGCGGCATGCGCTCCACGAAGCGGCCGTACGAGCACTCGGCCCCTTCCGTCGTCCACAGCTTCCACCGACGGATCACCAATTTGCGCAGGCCAGGCGCCAACTCGGCCAATGGGCCGGCCAATAGATCCAACGTTGAGCTGGGCTCCTGGGCGCGTATGCACAGTCGAAAATCTAGCCTAGCATTTGCCTGAGTCTTGAAGATTCGAGCACGCACTTGTCTAGCCGTATGCACAGTCGAGCAAATGCTTCCGCCTAGAGTAGCGTCTACCCATTTTTAAGACTCAAGCTCAAGACAGCTCAATATCAGTCTAGGTTGTTTTTCTTGAACGCTAAATTGTAATTTTTGTTGTTAAAAAGGCTTGGAGATGTGGGCAACAGCAGAGAGATATGCGACGCATGCGAGAACGCGAGTACGCGTTTCCTTTTTGAATCTGCCGACCCGAAAGAGATGAAAAATTGCGAGCTACAAGCGGTAGCGGTACCGCTTCACTACCGAATATCGGGCATGAAATCGCTCACATAATGGAAATGATATTAAAAAAAAACTAAGGACAGTGGTCGTCTGCCTGAAAGTGCAGTATCAGATTTTTTTCGACTTAATTAATCTTAATCTTAACTTGCTTAGCTTGCTTAACTGGGTATACTTGTCCCTTGTATTTTCTTTGCTTTAATTGGCTGAAATAGCTTTGGTTGTCGTCTGAGGGACTCATTTTCACTGAGAATGCTTAGTTTCACTGCGTTTTACAGCTGATATATGAAGAATAGCCACGTAAATCACGTTTTAGTTTCGAGCTTCTGCTTGAAGTAGCGTCTTGAGCAAGCGTGTGCCGTGCTTGAACTGTGCATGCGCCGCTTTAGTAGCATCTAATTCAAGTCAAGACTCAAGTTGAAGCAAATGCTAGAATCTCGAACTTGAGTCTAGAACTGTGCATACGCGCCCAGGATCGTTTCCAACGAACCAATCCGCAGCTCCTAAAGATCACCTTGCATAGCATGGCGAACGGATGCTCGCTGAGTCAATCCCAATGACACGACGAGCGGGAGCAGCGCAAGCACAACACATGGCTGCGGATGCAGGGAAATTTCGGCGGCGGGGTGGGAGGAAGATCATTTTGCCAAAACAGCACTTTTGATGGCGCAGCCGCCGCACCAATTTTTTTCGACTGTTGGCATTACACCCAACGCCCCCCCCCCTTCAGAGGGGTGGGTGGATAGGATTCATTCCCCCAGAAGAACCCCCCACCAAAACCTCCATCATCAGAATGCTTTAGAAGCTTTTCAAACCGTCTAAAACGCTCGAAAACACTCTTTGAAGACTACCCCTCATCTCTGCCTACCGCCACCCACTCCCCCACACCCAGATCCGCCCTTGCGTTTTACTGATTTACTTTGCTTACTTCCAGATGGAGAAAGGCCTTGATTGGCGGCTCGTCCTCGTCCGAATAGCTCATTCCCAGCGCGTAGTCGGGGAACTCGGTTTCGAACTCTAGGGAGCTGAGGTCGAGTCTCTTCAGCGCTGGCGCCATCTTGGGCCTGAGCGTCCTGTCCAGTTGACTCCAGTAGATGCCGTGCGCACGCTCGCAGTCGTCCCAGTCCATCGGTCCCAAGTGGACTTTGACCGACTCGAGCGACGCCTGCAGAGGCAGTTGGGGCCGCAGAACCAGCAGATGGCCCATCTGGCAGCAAAGGAACGAGAGTTGACGGACGCTCGGCAGGCGCACCAGGCGCGACATGGAGCCAGAGAAACCCTGCACCGTGGGAACGAGGCCGAACCCGAAGAACTTGATTGTGATCTGGCTGAGGCTTCTGAAGGATTTGGCGACACTATGTACTGACTGACTGGCTCTGCCTACCTACCTACCTACCTACCTACCTACCTGCACAGACTCATCAAATACCGCACGCTTACCCGCTTTTCTTGCAGCACTTCATCAGCTCGTTGAAGAAGACGTTGAACACCCTGATCTCATTGTTGAAGTTTCTATCCTGCGTCAGACAGCGGCCCGTGAAGGCCGATTCGAAACGCAGGCTGCGCAGCCGCCGAAAGTGGTCGGCTAGCTGAGTGAGCTTCCAGAGGCGAAACTGCGTCTCCTGCAGGAAGTCCTTGGCGCTGGCGAGCTCGTCTACGCTCCATAGCCAGTCGACCAGGCGCACGCCCTTGTCGCTCGTCAGCTGGGCGGCGTGACGGGCCGGCTCCTCTTGCGAGCCGAAGGTGACGTGGGCGCTGACGACTCGACACCAGGGACGCCTGTCGAACGGCAGCAGACGGAGCCCGAAGCGCCTGCTCGCGAGCCGACAGGCGCACAACTCCGACAGGCCCAGCTGAAGGAGCACCTCGAGCACGAGTTCGTCCGGCAGATCACGCATTCTCTCAGAAGCGGCACAATCTCTCAGACGGGACGTCGTCAAAGCCACGTCGAGACAGCGAGTGAGTGAGTCGCGTTTATTTATCTATTCCACGCCAATCTTTGCCACCCGTTGACATTAGACACGGTGGGGGGGGGGAAAGGGGAGGAGCGGGGTATGAACGGAGGGGAGGGGGGAGTGGGGTGTTTGAAGAGGGCATTGCAAAACGTTGAATGTACACGGCATACATTGCTACTAGGTAGGTAGGTACACCTATCATGCCAACTTAGTTTCCGCATACATTTAAACAACTTGTTTGGAATGCGTTTCATCCAGACAGAGGACTGAATGCAACCACAACGTTCCGCATGCGCAGAACGACCTTGCTACAATTCAAGAGTACGACAAGCAGATGTAGGTCTTCACGAGTTCATCATCTTCACGAGTTCATCACAATTGAAGACAACCTTATCGAGCACTGTCTAACGCAGTTGATGTTGATGTTATTCAAAAAAGCAAATGTTTTTTTTTACTTTTCACTTTTCTTTTTCCACATCACAGCCTCTTTATGTACAGCTTGTGACAGGTGCTATCGTTCAGCGGGCGAACGAACGTCTCGCCTCGCTCGTCTTTTACGTCTGAGTAGGCGATGTTGAAAATCTCCTTGAAGCCCAGCTTCTCAAAGCAGCGCTGCGACCCTGCTCCCGCTGCGCCCACTAAGACGACGTCGCAGCCCCGAGCTTTGCCACACTCTAGGCTGAAACAAATACATACAAGAGGTTGTTGTTGTTAGAGTACTCTAGGAATGGCCCATATTACAATACCAATCTCCATGTCGCCTTCCTCTCTAGAGACATACGGTAATTATCCACGAGGGCCGCCATAAACAGTTCGGAGAACGGCATCTGCAATCGAGGGCTTCACAATGCGCGCAAGAGGCCGATTCTCTACCACTATAGGTATATGTAGGCCACCCGCTGCCCAATACGAAAGGTCTCGAAAAGTGTAAAACTAAAGAAATTGGGATCTTTTGCATTGTTGTCGCTGACACCACAATGACTATGGATGACATCATGACGTCATAAACAAAAAGCAAAAATCAACTGACGCTCTCCTCGTGATCTCGACGCCGATGCCTCGTCTTCTGTAGTCCGAGTGGACAACCAGCCATTCAACGTTCAGAACTCTGTTGCAACTGAGACTGTCCACATATTCGCATTGGTCGAATAGTTGGGAGTGCGCTTTCCAGAATGCGCAGTAACGCCTCATAACTGCATTTGTGGAGTCGGTGGTCATAAAGGAAATCGTCGCCTGCTTGAACTCTGTGGGGCATAGAATCTTCGTGAGTCCCGCGCCAACGACCTCACCAGTGGACTGACTGATCGCTATGAAGCTTTCCTCCAGCGCAATTGTCGCTGACAAATGGTGAAAGTAAAGTTAAAAAAGTAAGATGGTAAAGGGTAAAAAACGGTTCAATAGACAGACAACTGTGTGCATGAACATTCTACATTGTTAATCATAAACGCCTGCGAAACGTGGCGGTGCTCAAGAGCAAAATGGACGAAACGAAGAGTAATTTTCATCACGCTTGATCATGCCTGATAGCGCTGCGGTCTCACACCAACCCCGTTTGGCACAGGATGGAAGGTGGCTGCCTTCCACTGTATCGGTTATGGGCTCAGACACGCACGCACGCACGCACGCACGCACGCACGCACGCACGCACGCACGCACGCACGCACGCACGCACGCACGCACGCACGCACGCACGCACGCACGCACGCACGCACGCACGCACGCACGCACGCACGCACGCACGCACGCACGCACGCACGCACGCACGCACGCACGCACGCACGCACGCACGCACGCACGCACGCACGCACGCACGCACGCACGCACGCACGCACGCACGCAATAATGCACCTATAAAACTTTTTCTAAAGCCCTCCCAGATTTCTCGATCATTGGCATCGACGCCCATGGCGGCCAAAACCGTTTCTCCGAGTACGTCCTGGCGAAAGAGGTGCTGTTTGAGAAACGTCTCAAGGAGTTCCATGTCTTCCCGTGTAGCGATTCGGTACAGAATTGTTGTATCCATTCCCTAATGACTATTCAACAACTTCCTCTTCTGTATGACAGCGAATGACAGCATGGCAAGCTGACGAATTCCATAGTAGTAGTGGAGTGGCTTATCAGTTGTCACACAACGCTCTGGCTTATACACTGCACATACACTGTAGCAGCAAGACCAACGCGCAACACTCCAACTCCAGGCAGTCTGATAGCAGACTGACTGCGTCGCACGCTGCACAGGACGGCAAAGTGGCAAGCGCGCTGTACGCACACACCACACGACGTACACACGCTGTACACGCTGTATGCGTGCTGGCTGACTGTTTGCGCGAGCTCGTTATTTGAATATCTACTGTACCTTAAAATAAGAACGCATCCTTCTTGCGAGAGCTGAACTGGAGCTACAAGGTTAGGGGGATGAGCCCAAACGACTTGGACTGAGCGGAGCATGCAAAAACGACGCTACAACCCTAATCTACTCTAAGCAACGCAAAGACTATGGATCCCTCAAAACTATGGAGAGCAATCCACGCAAAGAAAGAACTATACGAAGCATTCGAATCACAAGCGCAGCATGTAAAACTTGTCAGCGACGCTGTCGTTGAGCGGCTTGATAAACGGCTCGCCGTTCTCGTCCTTCAAGTCGGCGTAGTCGGCACTCCACTGCTCCTCGAAGCCCACCTTCTCGAAGGCTCGCTGCGAACCCTTCCCCGAGGCGCCCACGAGCGCCACGTCGCAGCCCCTCGCCTTGCCGTCCGCAAGCCTCAAGCGGAACCATTTCTCTGCCTCTCTCTCTCTCTCCGTCTCCGTCTATCTGACTGTTTGCGTGCGTGCGTGCGTGCGTTCGCGAGACGCGACATACGCTCTACGGTTCATTTCAACGCTGATTCCTCGTCGCCTGTAGTCGAGGTGCACTGCAAGCGTTTGAAAGGTCAGGATCTTCTGGACGTGCAAACTTTCCACAAACTGCTTCATGTCGAAACGCTTGGCGCACAAATTCAGGTATTGTATGAATTTGGTCAACGCGGCATCTTCGAATTTCATTGCGAGGAAGTCGTCTAACAGTTTATGGTAGCCTTCAACGGTCATGTCTTGCGTCAAGCGGAGCCCGACGATCAAATCTTTCGTCTTGTCCACGGCAATGTAACTCTGCTGCTTCGAAAGCACATCTGCATTCGCGTGTATTGCGCAATCAATCCACTTCATTTTCAAGTCAATTAGAAGCGGCACACTCGCGCAACTCACCTCTAAAGAATCCCGCCCAGAAGTCCCATACAACTTGTTTGTGCGGATCCATTCCGATGGCCGCGAACACCGTCTCTCCGTGCTCGTCTTGTCTCAGGTTGTGTTTGATCAGCAAGTCCATGACGCCATCAAAGTCTTCGGGTCTCGCGATTCGGTACTCGATTTCTGAGCTCTTTTTCGCGTCGGCCATGCTATCTACACTTGCTTGCTAATAATACAGGTACTGTGTCTGTGTAGTATCTGCTGCGTCGTCTACCGGTATACTAAATTGCTAACCCAGATAACTGCAGTTGCGAAGTCCACCTATAAACTGGCCGCTGTCGAAGCAAAGTGAAGCGCCGCAAAGCGGATCACTTGCGTGTGAATCTACACACTTGCACTTTGGCTTCTGCTGCCCCATCGCTATACTACAGGCGCCGGTGTTGCAGTCCAAAACCTTCCCCTTCTTTTTCTCCTTCCCCCCCCGGAACTGGCCTATTCCCGAAACCCCGCACTTCGCATAAGAGTCTCCTTCACTCCTCAGTTATTTATTTAATTTTGTTAGTTAGTTGTTGTTGTTTGTCATTGTTGTTGTTTGTTAGTAGTTGTTAGTTGTTTGTTATTTAATTTTAAGTTAGTTGCTTACTGAAGCATCAACGTGAGCAATAGTGGCGGATTCAAAATTTTTTTCGGAGGCAGGGTAAGGAGTGGCATTTTCCAGAATGGAAGGGAGGATCATGTTGAACTTTTTGGATGTTGGACTTGGACCATTTCGACGGCAGTTTGGGCACCTAATCTGTACCGGTTTGACGATGAATAAATAGAAGTTGCGCCTCAGGCGAACACACAGAATTCTCTTCACTGTTGATCGCGTCCGATGGCGATACTACCATATCGCCCTGTCCCAGTGTGGCACAGGCGGAGCGAACCTGCGGGTTACACGCTAACCTAACTGTGAATGGGCGCCGTTTGAGCGCCTGTTGTACAGTACGGTTAGTCGCGAAACACACTTTTTTCGGAGACCAAAACCGGAACTAGGCTTGGCGACGAGCTCGGTAGACTTGGACGCAACGCAACATGGACTACTCTAATCTACGCTAAGGATAGCCAAGACTAGAACTCTAATCAATGTGTAGAAGCGCCTTCCGCGTCTGGCAAGTGAACTCGGTTCGCTGCATCACAAGCGCAGCATGTAAAACTTGTTGGCGACGCTGTCGTTGAGCGGCTTGATAAACGGCTCGCCGTTCTCGTCCTTCAAGTCGGCGTAGTCGGCACTCCACTGCTCCACAAAGCCCACCTTCTCGAAGGCTCGCTGCGAACCCTTCCCCGAGGCGCCCACGAGCGCCACGTCGCAGCCCCTCGCCTTGCCGTCCGCAAGCCTCAAGCGGAACCCTTTGATAACCTGGCTAGCTGAAGGGCAGCGGATGGCCTTGTGGTAGAGAATCAGCCTTTTGAGCTCGATTCTCGATGTACTGACGAGAATTGCCCAATAAAGACATTTTCTGGTGCCGTCTCTGCCCTACAGGTTACAGATGCGGATGGCGTTCTTCCGAAATCCAAATGTCGTTGGCGGCGCCCTCGGTTAATTTTGAGTCTCTAGACGGGAAGGTGTCCACAGAGATGGAGTCACGGAGTACCGGAAATGCCAGATGAACGCCAAGGCCGACCATTTTTTCAACCCACCTTCTACCCTGGGCGTTCGTTGGAAGGGGGGTGGAGGCGTTCATGGAAGGGGGGGAACGTTCTTTGGAGGATTTACGGCGCGCTAATGGGCCATTGACGGCCTCGTAGCGTTGCCCATAATCCAGCAACCACAACCTGACGATGGCCGGACGTGGCTTACGCTCTGCGGTTCATCTCGACGCTGATTCCCCGCCTCCTGTAGTCCAAGTGCACTGACAGTGTTTGAAAGGAGAGGATCTTCTCGACGTTCAAGCTTTTCACAAATTGCTTCATGTCGAAACCTTTCGCGGCCACTTTCATGAACTCCACAAACTTGGCCAGTGCGGGCTCTTCAGATTTTATTGCGAGGAAGTCGTCAAACATTTTGTTGTAGCCTTCAACGGTCATGTCTTGCGTCAAACGGAGCCCAACGACAAGATTCTTCGTCCTGTCCACCGCAATGTAGCTCTGCTGCTTCGAAAGCGCCTCTGAATAGGTATGCGTGTATCACACTTTTAAAACGGGGGGTCCGGGTTGGGAAGACAAGACAAAAACTCAGCCAGACCTGGTTACAGTTACAGGCATGGCGTCGTGTATGCAATGCAAGTGCTCTACTTTTGGGTACCCAAATCCAAGTACCACCCGCGCACACACCCACCTGTAAAGAATGCTGCCCAGAAGTCCCATATCACTTTCTTGTGTGGATCCATTCCGATGGCCGCGAACACCGTCTCTCCATGCTCGTCTTGTCTCAGGTTGTGTTTGATCAGCAAGTCCATGACGCCATCAAAGTCTTCGGGTCTCGCGATTCGGTACTCGATTTCTGAGCTCTCTTTACCGTCGGCCATGCTGCTGCTACCTAGCTTGCTCGCTCGCTCGCTCAGATGTACACAGGTGCCTCTCACTGCCGTGCAGTGCAGTCGTGCTGATGTGTCAAACGCACATGCTCATATACACGTGACGTGCGTCTGTCGACCCGGTGTGCAGTCTACCTATGCTAAATAGCTAACACAGATAGTTGTGTTTGCAAAGTCGGCTAAACTAGCCGCTGTAGGCTGCAGAGTGCAGACTGGCACTGCATTCCTATTGCACGCACAATGCGCACACATATCACATTGAGTGTAAAGTGAATCTACCTACTTGCATCTGGGCTGTAATGCCGCTAAAACAGTCTCTATAACGGTTGTTCATGAGTGTGTTCGCTCGATAACCTGTAACTGGGGTTGGGGGCTTTGGGGTCCCACTATTTTTTCCAACACCCCCAACCCAACCCCAGAATTTTTCCAAGGGGTTTTCACCTTGTCTAAAACGATAAAAGTGAGTAAATGTTGATGTTTTTCAGTGTTTTATGACCATAAACAGCTAAATAACACTATTTCGATCCTATTTTGACCAAAAAGTGCCAGTATGATTCAAAAAAGGGTCGGCTACCCCCCCCCACTTTTTGCTCCGGAGCCCCCCCCCCCAGTGGCGGATCCAGGGGTGGTCAAAAACAGCAAAATTTTCGCCTGCGGCGCCGTTTACATTCGTTAATCCTCAAAAATGGACCGATTAGGTGTCCAAACCACTGCCAAAATGGCCCAATAACCAAAAAGTTCAACAGTGTCCTCCCTTCTGCAAAATCCCTATCCCTCCGAAATTTTTTTCTGGATCTGCTAGTGCCCCCCCCCCACTCTGCCGGTGTCACGCAATAAGTTGACCGGGGTAATAAGTTGACCGGCCGGTCAAACTATTACAAGGAGTGAGGTAAAATAACGTGACCGCGCTGCAATACTTTGACCGGCCTAAAAAAACGCATTTTATTCCAGCACCCAACCCAATACACTTGGGCTTCTTTTTGTCGCGTGTGAACGAGGTGAGCACCTAGGTAGTAGGTAGACACACGAAAAAATTCCCAATGAGTGAAAAACGTCGTGGCTACGGACTTGAATCACATTTTCAGTTTTATTTTTTTCTCGCCCTATCGGAAAATCAACGTACCTACATATATGTCGTCCGCGGATGGATCAATTGGTCTGCCAGTTCAACGGACGCCGTTTCGCTGACGGCATCGAATACAGATTCTATCGGTTCAACAATCATTAATTTCGCGACTTAAATCGCAAATTCAAACATGTAGATCCAGTTTCAGTTTCGAAAGTGGCGATCGGACGACCCATTCATTGCACAACACAGAGCCACAAACAATTGTCGGCAAGGTTGATAGTAGTGCGCGCCAGCCGCCTATTGCACAAGACAACAGGCTATGAGTGACTGGAAGCTGGAACCGAGCAGTTATCCAATCGAGTTAGTAGGGTACGTCTGGGCACATTCACATGCTCATTTCCCTCTCACAGAAACACGCCGTCGGCCGTTGTGTTGTGTTCGATTCTGATGATAGCCCACGCTATGTAAAATTCATTGTCACAATCGCAAAATTGCCACATCACACCCGGTCATATTGTTGCAGGGTCGGTCACATTATTCCATGGCGCAAGCGAAACAAGTTGACTGACCGGTCAAGTTGTTCTGCAACAAGTTGACCGGTCGGTCAACTTATTCTGCAATAAAATGACCGGCCGGTCAACATATTTCCCAGTCAACTTATTGCGCGACACCGGCCCCTGTTACAGGTATGCTATTGTACAATGTACTCTTGCTTAATCAGATGATCAAAACTTCGCGTGGAGGATACCAGTGTGTTGCAATTGCTGCGCACCAATCGCCTGCTTTTTTCCACCAGTGGCATCATCACACCGTGCATTAGGCTACCTGTCACGGCATTTACGTAAGCGAAGAGCGCACATCAGACACGAGAGGAAAAGAAGAGAAGGATTTTTGGGCCGCAACGGTCATTTACCCCACACCAAAAACAGAATTGAAACGTTCTCCAATGTTTAGATGAGCATAAATATTTGTCCCTTAAATCACAACCTCATTGGTGTTTTTCATCCTTTCCAGTGTTTGTCAGCGATAAAGCACCTAAACAACACTATTTATACCTAATTTTGACCAAAAACAGCTATTTACACCTATAAATTGTTCTCCTGGAACCGCACCACCCCGACGTCCATCCGCCATTTCTTACATCCCCATTCCCCAGGTCAAAACGATGGCCGACTGTCATCAGAGGAGACCACTCCTTCCCAACTTCTAGGTCGAAACTTCCACATTGCCTGTAATCACCAGAGACGGATGCAGAGAGCCTCTCGCTTCTTTTCCTTGGAAGCGATTTCTAATTTTCAGTGGTCGTCTGTTGGGTGGCCACTGGGATGGCTCCACGACCAGGTCCACTGTGACTGCAGCGGCGTCTTGAACCACTTGCTCAATGTTCAACAGTTCCAAAGCGGGCACGGAATCCAGGAAGTCGGAGTATGACGCCCGCAGACTGTTCCCATTCAGGCGCACCTCATAGTTTTCACAAACGAGCGACCGCAGCTTCGGTGCCATCACGGCCAACGGCTTCAACAAGGGCGCGCACGCTGAAAGTGGTGACGCAAGAAGAAGCCTCTGGAACGCAAGAAGCCACTGCACTAAGGAAGCACGTGCATCACAAATACAATTGATTTTCTAGTACCCAAGTCACTTGGAACATTTCAGCTTTTGACAACTGTGCACGACAGTTGGTTGGATAAAGACAGTTCGGGTACCTGGCTCGTCCGTGGCAATTTCTTCATACAATTCTTCAAGGACAATCAGGTCCTCCAGTTGGGAAAACGTCGGCAATGAAGCAGGGCGGTGCTTGAACTCAATAAGTAACAACGTCCGCAGCTGCAAGAGGCGTAGACGCGGCAGGCAAGCCGCCAGACTGGCCCTGCCCATGGGGTTAAAGGAACAATCTGGTGAACGCAGCTCGACCAAATGTGGCAATTGGACCATTTCCGGTGGGGGCTCAAATGCTAAACACGCTAACGCAGCCGCATAGCGCGTGTTGTGCGGCTGCTACTCTACAGTTGCGAAGATATGTTGTGGGGATGGGTGGATGGGGGAGTAAGCAGACATGTAACTGGGAGGGGGGTCCCCTCCACCACTCGTCGTAATTCGAAAATCACCTCCAACCAATCATATCTGCAACAACTATGGGGGCTGGGGCACGCACAAACACACTGAGTGTTTTTGGGCACTTTTCAATGTTATATACTTACCGTAAACCCTATAATTAGCCCCCCCTATAATTATACACCCTCCCAAGACCACTTTGAGTTAGTAAGCCCGCCCCCCATAATTACGCCCCCTACCTAAATGAACCATCGTCTGAAAGGCAACATTTTCCATGTCTGGGTGTATGTGTATGGTCGAGTATGTGTATGTATATACATGTATGTGCATGTGAGACTGTGAGAGAGTATGTTAGAGTGTACCAAAGTGTGCACACAGCGCCTTTTCCTTTAAAAACCGCCTCCACGCGCCTTTCCGCCCACAAAACTTCCCACACATTGACACCTCCAGTTTATAACCCCCCTATAATTAGCCCCCCCATATATACACCCTGCCAGAGCTCGAACGAAATAATTAGCCCCTGGGGGCTAATTATAGGGTTTACGGTAACTATGTATGAAACAGGCAACTGCCGCTATTTTGACTACATGGTCTCACAGTTATAGCAGTCACTGTATCTGTGTGCTATCTGTTCTACTTCCGATCTACAACGAAAGGGCTGCGTACGTGTGGCAGGATTGAAGAGGTCAATCGTGACTATGCCCAAAGTTTTCAGTGAAGAATGCCGTTCAAGCACCCTTCGCCATGGTTTCAAGTCTCTGGCTGTGGAGTCAAAAATACCCAACTCTTGCAATGGTGGTTGTGCACTAAATGCAACGCTCGATATGAATGGACAAACTGCTCACACGTCCATTCATCACACCTGTTGTGCAAAACAGCAGCAATTCTGTGCACCAGCCCTGGAGAGCGCAGTGGGAAGCGCGCACGAGTAAATGTGACTTTTTTGGGTCCACTCCAGAGATGCATGAGAAATGCTTCAAACACAATATTCCTGACCCCGAGTGTCGCTGTCAGTCAGTCAGCACGAGGAATATTGATTCATCAGGTCGTTTGACACTTGTGTAGTTGGACAAATGCTCACATACATACTGCATTTCATGTTTTAGCATTAGCCAGCCAAGCAGGTTCTCAATAAAGTACTTCCTGCCCAATGAATTTCAGCCACACTCAAGCCCTCCTAGTAAAATTGCTTCGGTCCCAAAGGGTTCCACTCCATTTCTCGCCTTTAGTAGAAACAATCTCCACAAAAACTGCTTCTGTAGTTACTTGAACACCAGCCTCATACACAGCAATCCAGGGACGTCCATGTGGAAGTGACTGCTTCCACTGTTGATTCACAAGACGAAGCGTGGCAAGTTCCCATATGGATAGATTGGAAAATATCTCAGCGAGAATCTGGGGAATGTCCATTCCTCGAAACCACTAGCAAGGAAGACTAGCGTCTGAAATTTTTGGTGAAAACCTGCATGAAAAGCTTCCCAAAAGGCGTAGGACATTCCATGCGCTCTGCGCTCCTGCGCTCCACCATACGGTTTCTCATTTTTCACTTCCCAAGCTGGGGCCTGGATGGCCCTTGGGCACCTAAGCCTCAGCATATGTGGCCTACACCTCGCATGTGTGGCCGAAGCCTCGAAAATCTGGCCTAAGCCTCGAAAATCTGGCCTAAGCCTCGAAAAAGCCTAATTTAGTGAAGAAATATTTTGGGGATCTGGCCTAAGCCTCAGCATATGTGGCCTAAGCCTCGCATCTGTGGCCTAAGCCTCGAAAATGTGGCCTGAGCCTCGCATATCTGGCCTAAGCCTCGAAAAAGCCTAATTTAGTGAAGATATATATTGTTCAGACCGCAGGAGCGCAGGAGCGCAGAGCGCATGTTTTGTCCAACGCCTCCCAAAAGCGCATGCTTGCGATGTTCAATTCCTAGTGGGACACCGTGGGACACAGCGGGATCACCGTATCCTTCGCCGAATAGCGTGTTTTTCTGTATTCAAATTCAACTGCATCGCATCACAGTCGCGGAAATAAGCAAAATATGAAGCGCAAGATCGAGATCGAAGTTTGGGGCAGGGACGATGTGCGCGAGATCCTACAAGAAATGCGGAGCGGCACATCAGCGCGAACGGCTCGCTCAGCCGCTGATGAAATTAGCGTGCGGCAGTCGCAGTCACCAATAATTTTTGTAAATGTTTGCCAAAACTTGTCTGTTGTCTAGGAGCTGACTGGACACACTGTCAGCAAAAGCGCAGTGGATAGGCGCGTGCGAGATGCCGAGGTTGGCAAGAGGCAGGCGTTCGGAAAGCGCTCAACCACAGACCCGCGACCGCATTCGACTCCGTCGGCGCTCGCGCTCGGCAGCGGCGTTGACCCTGCTTCGGCTGTCGGCACGCGACCGCAGTCGACCCCGTCGGCGCTCGCGCTCGGCAGCGGCGTTGACCCTGCTTCGGCTGTCGGCACGCGACCGCAGTCGACCCCGTCGGCGCTCGCGCTCAGCGAGTAGGAGCTGGAGGACAGCGGCGCTTTGGCGGCGCGAGTGTCTGAGAAGCAGCGGTCAACCGGGCTGACTAAGTCGCTGACGCGCAACGCCCTCCTCGTGCCGGATCAGCGACAGGGTGGTGGGGTGCGCGTGTACACGTTGAGCCGGCGCGCCGCCAGCGGGGACGCGTACTACCGCTGCCTCCGCTGTTACTACCTCTACAATAAGGACGCTGCTGTCGATGGCCGACAGCGGTAGCCGCCAGGTACGTAGGTTGTAGGTTTGACGCGAACTTGAACAAGGTGGGCGTTGCAGTGGATGTGCCCAAGCAGTTGGACGTGGCGCCCTTCGTCAACGCCGCTGTCGCGCAGCAAGGGCCGCTGCCCACCAAGTACCGACTGCGAAGCGTCGTCGTGAGTGAGCGCTCATTTCGCGTTGAGTGACATTCACCACAGCTGCTGGTTTGTTGTATAGTACCACTGGGGGGCCAGCGTCGACAGCGGCCACTACACGGCGGACTGCTTGGTCGACGAGCTGGGCTCCTGGTGGCGGTTCGATGACAGCACTGTCGTGCAGCTCGGCGCCGACGCCGACTGGGCCGCCTTCGACTGCCAGGACGCCTACTTGCTGTTCTACGACCGGCAGACGTGGTGACACTTGATCTCATGCGCCTCGTTCACATTAAACATCTTTTTATGCGAGTCTCGTGAGTATTTATTCGCGTAAGAAGGTGCATTTGCGTGTCATCGTCGCCGCCGCCGCAAGGTGCACCGCATACAGACAACGCCATTGCCCGAGGAATTTGTATATATTCCGTATATTTTGCACGTATTTATCTATACCAACTTCTACGATTAGCACGTTGCACGTACTCGTATTTGAATTGGGCGGTACCGTACTTGCAATTGAACATCGTTTGTTTCCAATTGAGCTCCGTTAACGCACCCCCAAAAGGAGGCAATGACGTCACGCGAAAGGGGTAAATCTAACCGTGCGGGGCAATACGGTAGGAGGGGCACATTTGGGAGGATCAGCCAATTTGATATCTACTTGAGGGAGGCTTAGGCTCGAGTTTAGGCTTTTGCTTAGGCTTAGGCCTAGGCCTAGGCCTAGGCTTAAGCTTAGGCTTAGGCTTTTGCTTAGGCTTAGGCTTAGGCTAAGACGAGATCAGGCTTAGCTTGCGTCTCCCAAATGTGCCCCTCCTACCGTAATGCCCCTCACGGTTAGATTTTCCCCGCGAAAGAGAGGCGTTTTACGAAACGCGTAACCTTAACCGGCGTAACCCGCGTAACTACATGCCTTACATGTATCAACCCGGATAAGCTAAATAACCATAATTAGCAGCATTGGAGGTGTTCCGGAGGCTGTCAAACCAGTCATAGTCGTAGTCCGACTCAAGAAAAAAAAAACTATCAGTTGTAAAAAGTTGGCCAAAGTGCACTTCTAACGGCTCTATGCCTTTGTTCGCTGTTAGTGACACTCTAATAGGGCTTAAAACACCTTCTGCAACGTCGATTTGGCATCTGAAACGGTCTTTGAGAACACTGAATAAAGAAAGTTTGTTGCTTTTTAAGAATTTCTTAATTTAAAAAAAAATTAAATTTTTTTTACCCAAGCCTGGGTGAGCTTACAAATTCGGAGGGTCGACGTGAGGGCACGCGCACTCGTCCGCACTCGGAGGCCATTCTATGTGCAATTAAGAACACTTCGCCTCTCACCCGAGGCTCTTGTCTACCCTGACACGATCTGCGATTTTGCGATTACCTGCGCTCGCTGCACTATGCGCCACACAGTGCAGTGACTGAACCATTACACCGCGACAAGGCGCCAGAGAGCGCCGCTGCGATCGTGCGTTATTTATGCGTCAGAGTCGAGTACATTCTTTTGGTGACGTAGGTACAATCGATCGACTAACAACCTACACAGCCGACTACAAGGAGGGTTGCCGCCAAACGCTGTCGCCGATTGTGTGCATTGCGAAGCGAACGCGCGCGCGAACTTGTTGCGAGCGGTGGGGCGTCAAAGGCAAAGAACGCGAGGAAAAGAAGAAGATGCTCTGCGAGACGGGCTGTCGCGTCGCGAAGGCGGCCAACGTCGAGTACTTCGTCGCGATCCTCCTGGCCGTCAACGGCCTTCTCTCGGTGTTTCTGCCGACCTCGGTGCAGCACCGTCTCGCCCTCCTGCACGAGCAGCAGCTGCGCAACGTCAGCTACGAGCAGGAGGAACGGCTGCTGGCCACCACGCTGGCCACCTTCAGTCAGGGCTACGCGGCACTCGGCCTGCCCAGCGATCTCGTCGGCGCCCTCCTCATCGGTGCGCTCCAAGCTGCTCGTTTGCCTCGTTGTTGTTGTTGGATTAGGGGCAACGCTAGGAGGCCGTCAATGGCCCATTACCTAGCATACCCATATCCATGACGCCTTCCTGTCTGGAGCCGCGCAATTATGTAGCCGAAGAGCTTCGGAAGAACGCCATCTATAATCTAGGGCAGCGATGGCACGAGAAAATCCATCGAAGGGTCTAGTGGGTCCATCAAGAATCGAACCCAGGACCTTGCGCGCAAGAGGCCGAATTACCACTAGATCATACGCTGCCGATTTGCCTCGTGCACGCTCGTCCCACAGTGGGACTCCCACTCCCACCCACTCATTCTATTCGTGCACGGTCGGTGTCCTTCCTCTCGCACTGAAATTTGCCAATGCCTTGCAGCCGGGCTCGTGTGTCAGGGGAACAATTTGTAGTGTTTAGAGCTTCGAGAGACGTTCCCTTTCAGCTTCGGGCACCGTACGTAAATTCTAGGCCCAGTTTCCGACTCGATCGGTCGGAAGCCGTTCGTGCTGCTGAGCGCCGCGAGTCTGTCGGCGATGACGCTGCTGCTCCAGTGGATCGCCTCTCCGTCGCTGCACTTCCCGCTGACGCTGCTCTACAGCACGACCATCGTCGCCTCCGTCGTCCTCAACTCCATGTCGACGTTCACGCCCTGCATCAACGACCAGTGCGCCACTGCCAACCAACGACCTCTTCTATTCGCCCGATTCGTGCTGTTCGGTTCGTCAGGGGGCAAACACTGGTGCACTCTCTCCGAAAGTTCCAGAGACATGCAAATTTCTTTTTGCTCGCCCCGAAACCAAATTTCGGGTGCACTGATGGGTCGTCTCGCGGACGGGCCGAGTCACCAGTACACTACACGGTTGTGCGTCCATTCAGTGGCTTGTTCCAAGGCGGGCGGTCTGCTGGGCTTCGCAGTGGGCGGCTTCGTGGTGCCGCTCGTGTACAACCGCCACTGGGAGCCCGTCCACTCCGCCATGCTCATCGGCCAGACTCTGCTTCTCCTCGCCTTCTTCTACGCGCTTCTCTTCATGCCCAACATCCGACCGCCCACTGCGCTCTCGTACGCGACGAGACCACAATTTCATGCGTCGCGCGGTGCGCGTTCCTGCACGTCGCGCGCGCGTTCAGAGAGCTGCGGCGCGCCAAGCTGCGAGGCGCCCGACGGGCGTGGCACGTCGCATTGGTGGCGCTGCTGAAGCGCTGCGCGATGATCGCCCTCTCCGCGGCGAGGACGTTGATCAAGAGACGGCCGCGGTCCCAGCGCCTCCTCGTCTGTCTCGCCATCCTCATGGCCATCGCTCTCACCTCGGCCGACATCAATGAAGAAAGTACAGTGCGAGTTGAAAGCGGCACTAAAACTCTACCGACTGTTACCTATGTGACTAAACGGTATCTGCACAGGTTTAGCCACTACGGGTAAGCACACGCTTATATTTATACCTATGGATACAGAATTACCTAGCGGCAGTTTGGGACTTGTATGGGTCGTAACGTGTAGTTTGTGAAGCCCTTTAGCATCACGTGCGGATAATGACTAATGGAGTGTGCACATCCTGTTGTTGGTTGAACATTACAGAGTTCCTCATGCGGGTCTACACATTGCGTGAGCCGTTTAAGTGGACTTATCAAGATGTGGCACAGTACAGTCTCTGCAAGAACCTCGCAGGTATGTCTTTTTTGGAGCTACTGTACACTGCATTTGTACCGAAAATCCCCCAACAGTGGCACCAACGCACTACGCTGTCAACCTCTCCATACCCTGGGGCACTATTGGAGGATTTTCGGTAATTCTAGGGACGGTAGAGTAAACTGTTGCAGAAATTTGCGGCAACATTCTCATCACCGTTGTACTACGCAAGGTCTTCCGCGTTCGCTACAGTACGATTATGCTAATTGGTGGCGTTGGTGTCATCGGTTCCGCTCTAATGGTTGGTCTGGCGAAGGAGACTTGGCAGGTTCGTTCGATTGTACTGAGCGAGCGCGGACCGCACTCTGAGTTTGAACACAAAGCGGACTTGCAGATTTACTTGAAGTTGCCCTTCGACGCCATCGTCGTGCCTAGTGCCACCCTGAAAGTGCTGACCGAGTTCGTCGAACCTAACGAGGTGTGTGTGTGTGTGTGTGTGTGTGTGTGTGTGTGTGTGTGTGTGTGTGTGTGTGTGTGTGTGTGACCTTTCTTTAATCACGCCAACAATGTTGTAGTTCTTCCACGTTAGAGAAACCAACTCGATAAAAGCTTCTGCGCTTTAGCGGTGCCTGCATACAAATATGCAGGCAGTCGTGCGTTCAGATGGGCCGGATGGTGAGCCTGGCGGTGGCGTTAGGCGTACTGAACACGTTGGCGCAAGGCGTCGTCATGAACGAGGTCTACAAGCGCACGTTCGACGCGAACCGCTCGGCCGCCTGGTTCCTCCTCGCCGCCATCGGCGTCTGCGTCACCTGCATGTGGACCCTCGGCCACTGTCTCTATGCGCAAGAACAGAGACACGTCAAGGAGGAAAGACGACGGAGAACTCGCGATAAGCAACTAACGGACAGCTAGGTATTTGGACGTTCAAGAAGACGCGACATTTGAAGGAATCGAGATTCTGAGAGCTGCGTTACAATCATCGACTCTCCGCTTTAGCCGACCTCAACTTGCTTCGACAGTGTTTGCACGGCCTTTTCTGTGTTTTTTGGGCACCAAAGTTTTAAACACTAAAAATTAAGCTGGATTTTTCTCACGAGTTTGTGAATGTGTGTACTGCCCAACTTCTGAATGAAGTCATCAGTCTTAGTCATCAGTGAAGACCTCCACAGTCGCGAGCATCGATCAAGCGATGCACAAACCGAAGCGCCGAAGCGCCAAACCAAACCGAGACCGACTGCGCTCGTACAACGTACATTGCCGAAGGGTGGGAGGGGGCCCCCCGCCCACCGTCCGCCCGCCCACCGCCCCCCCGCCCCCGGCCCCCCGCCCACCGTCCGCGCGCCGGGCAGGCCGCCCGCCCACACGCCCCCGCGCCGGCTTGCCCCCCGCCAACTTGCCCCCCACCAAGGACGGCTTTTTTTAGCGGCCGCGCCATACTGCTTCGTGCTCGGTTTTTTATTATTTTTGTTGCGGCTTGCGGCTTCAGAAATAGTGCCGCGCCGCAAAGAGGTCTTCTCCGTCCTTTTTTTTGTTGTTGCGCGGAGTTCTAGAGAGAATTACGCGTAGGACCGCAGTGCAGAACACGATAAATCTATAATGCATGCCCTGCAGGGACGCCTAAACCATTCCGCGCACAAAAATCTAGAACCGAGGTAGAAACCAGAAGACAGAGCATTGTGGCGCGGCCTTTAGGGCTTGGGGGGTGGGGTGTCTGAGGGGGGGGGGGCCTCGTGAGGGGGGGCGTGTCCGCGCCGCGCGGGGGGCGGGGGGGCGGAGGAGGGAGGCTTTGGGAAATTATTTTGAGAGTTGCGAAGGGTTGTGCGCGGGTGGTTTGTTGTTCCTGCTGGTTGTTTCTTCGCGGGCCGGAGGGGGGAGGGGGGGGGGGGGGGGGGGGGGCGTCGGCCGCCCCCGCCGGCGGGCCCCGCGGGCGGCGGGCCGCGGCGCCGGGGCGGGCGGCGGAGAGAGGCACGCCGCCGCAGCGCGCCCCCGAAGCGGCAGAGGGGGGGGGGGGGGGGGGGAGGGGGGGGAGGAGGAGGGGAGGGGGGCGGGGGGCAGAGGCCAACAAGACGACGGGGAGAAGAGCAAGAGAAACGGAGAAAAAAGAAACTAGTGGTCGCCGCCTCGCGGCGCGCGAAGAAGCGGGGCCGCCCGTCCTCTGGGCGGGGGGGGAGCAGGGAGGAGAAAACCGCATATAGGGGGGGAATGAAACGGAAGGAGTAGTAAAAGGGGGGGGAAAAGTGGGGGGGGAGGGGGGGGGGGGGGATTGAGGGGGGGGTGGCGCGGGGGGGGGAAGTCGGGGGGGGGGAGGGGGGGGGGGGGGATGTCACCCAATCGCCGAAGGGTGGGAGGGGGGTAATGACTCCGTGGTGGTGGGAGTTGAAGTCCGGACCACGAGCGCGCCGATTCGACGCTTCACCACTGAGCGATTCGCTCCCTCGCTCGAGCTGACGCTGCTTGTGTAGGTACGTTGCACCTACACTATTGCGTGGCGGTGACGTCAGCCAAGAAGCTAGTATGAACAACGGAGAATCGCGGAAACACGATGTTTGCACGCTCATTCCGCGCTTCCACCGTCCGCAGTGCCATGCCATCCCAGTCCAGTCAACACGTGACGTTGTCTGCTATTGTGCTGGGCCCTGGACAGTGCGTTGCCCCGACGCGCCCATGTGCAGCGATTCATTCTGTCAGTCACTGCTCACGCACAGTCCCCCTCGTCAGTGACGCAGCCAATGTCAGTGAGAACATACGTCGTCAGTAGTAACGCTGTGAGTCGGCCAGAAGCGATCGAAATGTCGGGAAGAGGCAAAGGAATGAAGGGATTGGGCAAAGGCGGCGCCAAGAGGCACCGACGGGTGCTTAGAGACAACGTACAGGTTGGTGGAGTGGATGCGTCCTCACTGATCAAAATATAGCGAACAAAGGAACAAGCGAGAGTCGCCGCCTTGTACTTCGTGCGTGAATGTAAATGCAAAATGTGGCCAGGAAAACGAAACAAACAGTACCATAATGGAAGAACGAGTGGACCAAAAGTTGCAACTTGCTGCCTGGCACATCTCAGCCTGAGACTAGGTACCTAGCCAGAGTTTTGCTATGCCAGTGGCGCATCCATGGTGGGGGGGGGAAAGGGGAATTACCCCTCTCCAAATCGAAAATCTAGGGGGGAGCGGTAGAAGGGCTGGGCCGTGGGCGTGGGTGAAGAAACGTGTCTAGCGAACTTTCTTTTCCGCCTAAAAAATGCGTGTAGGTGGTCGAAAATCGCAAAAAGAAGTTTCTCCTGCGGCGCCGATATGTATTACTTGTCAATATTGGATCAATTGGGTGCCCAAAACATTCCCAAAATGGCCCAGCATCTGTAAATTTCAACAGGGTTCCCCTTTCTGATAAATCATTCCCCCTTTTAAAAAAAATTTCTGGATCCACTAGTGTGCTATGTAGAGAGTTGCCGTCTCAGGGAGTGACGAAGCCCGCGATCCGCCGCCTCGCGCGCCGGGCGGGCGTCAAGCGCATCAGCGGACTCATCTACGAGGAGACGCGAGGCGTTCTGAAGGCAACCACATAATTTTCTCCAATTTCTTGTTTCACAAATATTTTTATTTTTATTTTTTTAGACTTTTCTTGAGCGAGTGATTCGCGACGCGGTCGTGTACGGAGAGCACGCGAAGCGCGTCACTGTCACCGCTGCCGATGTCGTTCACGCCCTTAGGAACAACGGCCGGCAGATGTACGGCTTCGACTACGACTAAGTTCTGAATGTACACACTGCATGCCAATACTAATTGATCTAGCGATATGTGAGTCTTATTGTGCGCGCCGTTTACACCTGTACAGAAGTCCTGTCATGACCTGTAGCTGTAGAGGCATGTTAGGTAGTAAACAGTCGTGTATAGAATGTACCCAAATCACTCGGCAGATATATTTTAGTGCGCTTTTGTAGACAAAGTCCACGTGCTTCTTGTGCTCGCTTGTCGTCACTCTTTGCACGCCGAGCGAGGTCGAGCAGAGAAACCAACAATTTGTGCATAACACCGGTAGGTAATCCGACGACCTAACGGACCGCCGAGTCGTCGTGGCGAACGGCTCGCTCGAAACTCCGACCCACGCGAATGCGTTGCTGCAGTCGGCATTGCCGGACAGTCCAGTTAAAGAAAAGTTATGAATTGACGCAACGCGTGACCCATACTGACTTCTAGGCACTTCCCTACCTAATCAACCTTTCTTTGAACAGACGCAGCGACATGCCACATAACCTAGAGTAGGCAAATATTGGTGCGCGTTCAGTGCCTCTTGTATCATGCCAATTGAAGAAATCAATGTACCGTAAACCCTATAATTAGCCCCCCGGGGGCTAATTTTTTCGTTCGAGCTCTAGGAGGGTGTATAATTATAGGGGGGGGGGGCTAATTATAGGGGGGGCTTATAAACTGGAAGTGTCGATGAGTGGGAAGATGTGTGGGCAAAAAGGCGCGTGGAGGCGATTTGTAAGGGAAAAAGGCGCTGTGCACACACGTTGGTACACTCTACAATTTTTATTCGTTCTGTATGAAATTCTTCACTGATAACACTACCCAGTGGGTTACAGCGAAGAACAACAGGATTGCTGCGGCATGTGAGTCAGCACAGCTTCCAGAGTTGGTCTTATCTCTGTCGTCTTGAAAACTTGGTCCTGTAAATATATGACACCACTCTTATATAGCTGCAAGGTCAACATATAACTCGCATTCTCGACACAGCCGGCGAAACGATGAAAGTTACATTGTAAAATGATGCAAATGCGCTTACCCACTAGGGAAAAGTTGTTGAAGCTGTCATACTTCTTAAGCTTTCCACTCCCCACCCTCACCAGCCCCCTTAAGGCCATAACACACGCCTCCGTGCGGCACCGGGCAGCACCGGACGGTCAGCACCAGTCAGCCGGACGCGCCTATCAAATGCACACGCGCCCGGTGCCGGACGGAGGCGTGTGAACCGGCACAGTGAAGCCCGGTGCCGCCCGGTGCGGAACGGAGGCGTTTGTTTTGGCCTTTATAGTTGTTCCGCACATGAATAATGAGTGCCCAACCAGCCAAATTGCCCATCAACAGACGTGCACATGCGAATTTCGATTAGACGAATTAAGGTTGTTTGATAAATTTGCATCAGATTGATGATACAGAACGAGATTTGCGCAACGTGTAAAACAAAACCATAATCTTGAACATATTTAAGTCATGTTTGACGAACCCTCCACAGTGGAAGCCTCGGTGGCGATAGGTTCTCCCACCCATCTGAACGCCTTGCCCAAGCATCGCCTCTGAAAGGACGCGTCGTTGCAGCCGTCCACGTCTCTGCACACGCAATAATTGGTCGAAATCAACAGTTGAGTTGAATCGTTGTGAAGAGACGGAACTAAAAGTGGCAGTGTTGCGGCTCGGCAGGTTCACCATCTGTTGATTTTGGAGCATAGGTACAGTACATACACACCATGTTGTTGCTGTCCAGTTTTTACTAAAATAACAAAAATTCAAGTGAACCGTGATTGAGTTGAGACAGAACGTTACAAGATCAAGCATCCCATCAACCATGACCTTTCTCAGTGATCCATCATTGCGCAGCAGGGTGGGGACAGTTCTGACTAGGAGGCCGAATTTCTATTGCGCAGAATTTCTTGAACGTGCACTCACTGGACACGTTCGCGTGTGAAAAGCAGGCGACGGTCAGAGGGTAGGAGTCGTTGACGCAGCCTGCCACTGTGAAACTCTTGTTGCCCTGCCCGGCCATGCCTTCGACGGCCACGCGCCC
Source organism: Paralinhomoeus sp. GSCO2_6 (assembly GCA_030248085.1). NCBI lineage: Eukaryota > Metazoa > Nematoda > Chromadorea > Monhysterida > Linhomoeidae > Paralinhomoeus > Paralinhomoeus sp. GSCO2_6. The sequence goes on along the minus strand of JASAMY010000367.1, from coordinate 33,365 downwards.
GTAGACGCACGAGACGGAGCTCTGATTGCAAGATGTTCTGTGGGCGGGAGAATTGCAGTTTTAATTCGGTGCCAGGTTATAGTTTCAGGTATATTAAGTAACTGTTCCTTTTAAGTGCCCACAAAATTCGGCAGTGCATAGTTTCGCCCGCCCGACGTTCTCCATCTGTCTTCAAGACTTGCTTTTACTCAGTCAAAAATGTTATGAAGTTATTCAAAATTCTACTTCGAACACTCTTCACATGAACGCGACGAATTAAACAAAAAGAACAGAAGTACAAAACCGTGCTTTCGTTTTTCTATAGTCAGACCGAAGTTCAGAACTGCAACTCTCCCTGAATCTGTCACAGAGTTGAAATCCATCCACGAATAAGCTGGAGTTGTCGCATGACCAGCAGCTCATCTGGTCCTGGTCTTGCAGAGGCGCGGTCAGCGCTGCAGCGTTTGTCGCGACCAGCGCTGCAGCGCTTGCGACGACCAGCGCTGCAGCGGCTGTCACCACGCCGCAGCGTCCTACTTGCATGCTGCGATTAAACGCTTCTGCAATAGCTTCGACCAGCCAGTCGCAGAATTCATTGCACCAAGTCTATCGATTGGACACCTCTTTTCAGCTCTGGGTTAACCGAGGAGAGGGAGAGCGGGGGGAATCGCGTTTCCTCAACAGAGCAGCGAGTTGCGGAGGGGGGGGGTGGAAACAGAATTGCTCTTTCGTCGCCTATATCGGATTATTGCCCCTATTGACAGAGTGGGTTGGACGACGCCTGCCGAATGAGGGGGGGGGGAGGAAGAGCTGCTGACGGCTCTTTATGTCCAATGTACACTGCCAAGTGGCAGTAGAGTCGCTCAGAGCAGACCATGTACTCATGGAAACTTGGTTACCGGTATGGCTGGCTAGCAAAAGCACGTAAACAACAACCTTTAATAGACTGGCTGCTGCTGGTCTATTTTCTTGGGTTGGTCTTTAGGGTGTCGGTAAATTCGAGCAATCGGTCTATTAGAGGAAAAGCGGTGTTCTATTGCAGTGTGCAGGATGGGACCGATGCGTACAAACCGAGTGACGAGGCCGACACTCGAGTCCTCAAAGTAGTCGTCGACAGCTGTCAGAATCCAAAAAAAGTGAAGCAGCCTGTTGTTGCTGCTCTGTCCGTCTATGCAAACGAACATTGTCGCTGCTGGCTTGTTGAGTGCTATGCAAAGTTGTCGTTGACACAATGTGCATCGCACAATGCACGAGGAGAGGTGTGAAGTGCGCTCGGCCTCTTACGCTTGTGTTGACTCTATGCGTTGTATTTCAACAATATAAAACCACAGTAGCAATTCATCAAAAGCTCTCGACTTGTTTTAAATTTTTTAGCGGTTTTTATTTTTTATTTACCTTTTTTAAATTATTTCTTGCTTTAATTTTTTACCGTTTTTAATAAGTGTCGTTTGCTTAGTCTTTGTGCGCATCCACACTACAATGTTTTGGCGTTTTTGTTGTTTTTGTTTTAGTTTTAGTATTTTTTTAGTGCGCACTGCAATAGTTGTTTTTGAAGATTAGATGACAAGAATGGATGGGCCTGCAAAATTGACCGCATCATTTGGCGGAGAACGTCGGACTTGATTTGATTTGTCTTGACTTGATGGACCGATGTTTCAACAACAACGGTGTTGCACAACAATGGCTGGACTACTGCAAAAATAGTTTTGCCCGCAAAATTACTCAATGAATCAGGTCGTGTCATTTTGCGTCAATGAGAATTTATTAGTTTCTTACCACTGAAAGTCACCTTACGACTACGATTATACAAGCGCTTTTGCGTGATCGTGCTCAATTGTTGTTCACACCGATGCAGTGTCTCCGGGAATTTCGGCACGGCAAAGCAGCAGACGAGACGACCAACTGCGCAGAACACAGCAATCGAACAGAAGGGATCCGCTTAGTGAAGGTGCATTGCTTCAAATATCCGTCTTCCAAGCCTCCTTGCCGAGCCGGTGGTGCTGAGTGGTCGCCGCCTGGACGACGGCTGCAGCGTTCCTGGTACCGCCCGCAGTCGCTGCCGGAGTGGCCGCAGCCGGCGCTGGCTTGCGATTGAGAAACCACTTGACGCACTGTCGATTCAAGGCCGCGCGAAACTCCGAGCTCATCCTGAACGGTTGGGCAGGTTTTTTGGCAAAAAATTACACAATGCAACACAAATATAGTAGAAAGCCCCATTCTAGGGCTACAAAATTGCAAGAAACGGACAAGCGGTCTGCTTAAATACCTAAATACTTTTTTGAACTTATTTGAATTACTAATTTTAATACTAATTTTGAACTTTACCAGCGCCACGGTGCGCTGTAGAGTCGCGAACACACCAACCAGTAGTAGACGAATAGGTTGATGCCGCTGTTGAGAATGATGATGTTGCGGAAGTAGGGTCCGTAGTTGCCGCGGTCGGTGGCCGAGAGGCGCGCGATCATGGCCATGAGCACGCGGCTGAGGTTTTGCGTGATGAGGTACAGGAACGACACCACGGCCAGCATACGCGCCAGCTTCACCTGCAGACACAGACACGCACACCCCGTAGACACCTCAGTTACCTATACGTGTCCTGGTAAGCGTGCGTGACAGTGACACCCCGATCTTCCTCTTGATCTCGTAGACGTTCTCCTGTCGGCGCTTGGCGATTTCGATGCGGACGAAGATGGAGAGCATGATGCCCACGTAGAGCAGAAAGATGAGCGACACCAGCGCCAGCTTGTGCCAGCTCTGCACGTCGTAGTACACTGCAAGCGGCCGGCGTAGCTCTTCTCAGAGACAAACAAAGTGTGGTGATTTTTGTTGCTACAGTCGTTGCAAATACTCATCGGAATTGTAGAAAAGAACTGCGTGCGAGAGCAGCACCCTGCGTGACGGAGGAGACGATGTAACAGTTGGGAATGAGCTTGGAGTTGCTGACGCCGTAGAACATGAGGGCGGAGTCGAGGAGGGCGTAGAGCCAGAAGAAGACGCTCATCCGAATCGCGAGCGTGCGCGTCTGCGGCAGGTTGTACTTGATGGGCATGAAGATCGCCAGCACCCGGTCCACGCCCACAGCGATCGCCAGCGTGATTGACGCGTCCATCCTGCACTGCGCCCTCCCGCTGCGCACGCACGCACGAACGCAGGCACGCACGCACGCACGCACGCACGCACGCACGCACGCACGCACAGCTCAGAAATCGCTCAACAATTGCCGAAGCATGTTCGCGTTACCCAAAGTAGGAGATCCACATTTCGGCGCAGCACCAGCGCTGAGTCGCGACCTCATCCCACTCGTAAGCTCTTCTAATGATCCGCTTCAATCCAGTGAACAGATAGGACGCTCCAACCCAGCAGTCGGCAACTCCCAATTGACCGACGAGCATGAAGCACGTCGTGTCTCGCAGCTGTTGCGAGTAGCAGATCACTGTGACCACAACGATGTTGGTAACGAATGCAAGAAAGCCTGTGCCAGTCTAAAATTGGGACTTGCTTGACTTGCGAATCAATGGCCTTTACAGGTAAGTGACGTGACTCAAGTCTGCTCGTCTCGCAGACAAACCTGCGCAATATTGGCGTAATGCGTCGTGTCGAGACTTCGCAAAGACGCGTTTCTCAGTGCCAACAGCTCTTCATTCGTGTAACCTTCGAATGTCTCGTATTTCGAGGTCATACTGGCCGCACGCAGGCCGGATTCTCCAGGTCAGCGTTTCTAGAAAGGCACAATTGAGTAAGCGGAAAAGTACAACAGCTCCTGAACCTGGAACAGCTGTAGGTACAACAGGGCTTTTTTGTCAGAAGCCTAAAGCTGGCAGATGGGCTTAGAGTCAGAGTCGTCAGAGTCAGTTTCACGTGCTATATACAAAGGTTCTTTTTTTAAATAATCACATTTCTTTTTGAATAACTTTTGTTTCCTCTGTCGGATTGTAATAAAATTTGGAACACTTATACCCAAGACTTAGGATTTTGTCTGAAAAAATAATTGTCGAATTCGGTTGAGGATTCCGAGAGTTATGGCAGATTTGGAGTGCCATACATAACTCTTGGAATCCTCAACCGAATTCGACGATTCTTTTTTCACACAAAATCCTAAAGTCTTGTGTAGAGTAAGTGTTCCACATTTCATAACAATTCGACAGAGGAAACAAAAGTTGTTCAAAAAAGAAATGTGATTATTTAAAAAAAAACACCCTTTAGGTACATCTGCCATTTCCAGGCCATGCTCTGGAAGGAATGCAAAAGACCCTCTGCGAATCACAGAGTTGCTGTAGTCAATTTTTTTTTTAAACTTTATTTTTGACGACAACCACCTGACACAGCACAATGGCCGTTAAAATCACCAGGATCACAGGGCGGCGCCGTATCTATATTACTAAAGCACAATGTCTGTCTGTCTGTCTGTCTGTCTGTCTGTCTGTGTGCAACGCAGCCCAGAGAGTTGTGCTGGATGGATTGAGCTAAAATTTTGTATGAAGCTGCCGTGGGAAACTTCACCGTCATTTAAGGGCCGGATTTGCGATAGCTACCGTAATTCGTGAGTTATGCAAATTGCGCATACGTGTTTGATCGAATTTGAGAATTCAGTGTCAATTCTGCTTGGGATATATGTAATCGACCGTGCTGATCACGAATATCACATCCGTTTTCCAGTGCGATACCGTAATCGCGAGATACGACGCATTGAATATGCAAATTGCGTTTGATCGAATTTGAGAATTCAGTGTCAAATCTGCTTGGGGTGTATGTAATCGACCGTGGTGATCACGAATCTGGCATTCGTTTTCCAATCTGCTGCAGTAATGACAAGATATAGCATTATCCTTTTCTACAGTAGTATGACTGTTTGTTGGTTCTGTCTGCAATGCAGCACAGAGTTCTGCTGGATGAGCTTGAGCTGAAACTTCTTTGTATGAAGCTTGCTTCGCGCATTTTACCATCAAAATAAGAGTGGCACTACTGAAGCTATCGTAATCCATGCGTTATGCAAATATAAATGAATTATATGATAATACAGCACATTTTATGCGTGCTTCTGACTTATCAGAAGTGTTTAGAAAACAGTTCTGTACAGATCAATGGTGTAGTGCCTATGATGTCCGTTACTTTTCTGGAGCTCCTGGGATCAAACCTCTGCCATAAGAATACTTGTAACTTTTTTGTTTATAACTTTTTTGTTTTGCACGTGTTTATGCTATAAAAACTTGAACTTTTTATTATTTTTTACTTTGTTTTACAGGTGTTAGCGCTATAAAAACTTGTATCACACGCACATGCACGCACGCACGCACGCACGCACGCACGCACGCACGCACGCACGCACGCACGCACACGCACTGGACATGGACAGCGCACGTACGCACATGCACGCACGCACGCACGCACGCACGCACGCACGCAAGCACGCACGCACGCACGCACGCACGCACATGGACACGGACACGCGCACGCACATGCACGCACGCACGCACGCACGCACGCACGCACGCACGCACGCACGCACGCACGCACGCACGCACGCACGCACGCACGCACGCACGCACGCACGCACGCACGCACGCACGCACGCACGCACGCACGCACGCACGCACGCACGCACGCACGCATGCACATGGACGTGGACACGTGCATGCACGCACGCGCACGCTCGATCGCACGCACGCATGCAGCACACACGCACACACACACGGACGCACCCACGTACGCACGCACGCACGCACGCACGCACGCACGCACGCACGCACGCACGCACGCACGCACGCACGCACGCACGCACGCACGCACGGACTCGCGAGTGGGCGCACGCACGCATGCGCGTGTATGTGTTAGCGTTTTAGTTGTGCGTTGTTTTAGTTTTTCTTGGCATTGAGCACTGATCGTCGACGCATTAAACGTAATAAATGAAATATTGTGGTGCGTTTTGCCCGGTCCAATGGCCCAATGAACTTGGATTTCCCCGAAAAAGAAAACGGCTGAAAACAATTGATGCGTCCGCGTCCGCTGCTGCGTCCGATAAAAACTTTCTTAATTTTAGGCTTTGCTTAGGCTTAGTCGAGACCTTGCTTAGGCTCATGCTTTGGCTTTGATTTGGCTTAGGCTTATGCTTCGCTTAGGCTTAGGCTTAGGCTTAGGCTTCGCTTAGGTTTCGGACGCAGGACGCGGACGCAACAATTGTGCTTTGCCAAAAAAAGACGACGTAAGGAAGACACAAGCCCAAGCCCGCCGAAAACCGCCCGCCCACGGCGCGCTGGAATGGAATCGGAAGCGTCGGTCCGCGATCCTAGCTTAGACCAGGTCCAAAGGCCTTGCGCCTGCAGATCAAGGTGCATGAACATACATATGTGAGCAATCATGCAGATTACAAAAAAGCCTATTATTATTAGCTGACTCTGAAGGGCTGATTAAAACAATTAGCCTACTGCCTATATGGGATTTATGGTGTGTCTGCTCAAGATGGTATAGTGCCTAATTTTTACTATCGAATGTAATGACTGGAGATGTAATGACGCAAGAATAAAGCGTTACAACAAAAAAGGTGAAATGTTTTCCTGCATTGCAGAAGTGCATTGGTTGCATTGGTTGACTTCCTTTGGCTTTTGCTGCAGCACTTTACAGATTCGTCATTGTTGTTTTTAAACTGAGCATTCACAGCATGATTTTATGACACATTGTATTGATGATGAGTCACTACTGAGGACATGAAAATATTGATAATGAATCACTCTGAGCACGTTTTTAATGATGAATGACAAATGACAAAAGAGATGAAAGGTTTCTCAGATATAGCAAAATCTCTGCCTATTCTCGCCCCCAACCCCCCATTGGTCATTGAGCTGCTCGACCTTTTGGGGGCCTCTGGGCGATAAACTATTTTCGGGCTCTCCCATTCTCTCCAGCCCCCCTCCCCCCCCCCCCTCGCACCGGTGCATGGTCTCCTTTGTGTGCGCGTTTTGTGCATGTTTCGGATTGTTCGTGCTGGGTTGCGAGAGCAAAACGTTTTTGAACATACATTGTACAACACACACAAACAGACACACCGAAAAGCCTATGCTCTCCCCCCCTCGCCACATAGCATCACCACAGAAAATAATACAAAACTTCTGCAAATGAGTCTCAGCGCATGTCTCCAATTTACGTCATCGGTGTGTTGATATGAAATTTATTTAAAACAGAGTGGGTGTTACAAGCATTTCTTTAGTATTCATGCAAATGCGTTGGTTGACATGCACTGGCTTTGGTTGACCTGTATTCCAACACTTTGCAGTTTCATCATTGCAGTGCTTCATCATTGTACAAATGAGTATTCTCAACATTATTTTATTTCATGAGACAAATTGATGTTGAACCACTTTGGAGAACTTTGCAAGCAGGAGTCCTGAGTTGAAGCGGCTAGTACATAACAATGGGCGTTGTTCTGCCGCGAGGCAAGGTGGGCCCCCACCTGGCACTGATTTTTGGCCGAAGCCACGGTACAGCCAGAAACCGGAGCAGTGGTTTAAACCCCTTGCCCAAGGGGGTTGCCGTGGTTTTCATCCAGCAAGGAATCGAACCCCCGACCTCGCGGTCAGGAGTCCAACGCCTTACGGACTACGCCACAGCCACGCCACGTCAATTCAACCCGTCAAATGAATAATTAAGGAAAATTTTGCAGGTGGCTGCAAAAAAAGGAGAATATGTGACGCTCCTTTAGGCCCAGTTTGAAAAAACGCGGTATTAAAAGTAGCCACTTCATCAGATGATCAACTTCAGTTTGGACAAACCGTGTATAATCGAACCAAGCGCAGCAACACGTCACATATTCGGCGTTTGTTGTGCTCGCTTGGATCACTGGAAAGGCAGTCCAGGCTGCATGAGGACCGAGGCCTTGGACTCAGAGACGAGAGCGGGCCTGTCCTTGACTGGACGTCTACAGATGGCAGTTTCGTCCGTCCATAGGCACAGGCTAACAGAAGCGGAACAAAGATGAACGAGAATCGAAGATTGAATGTAGGGTATACAATGTACTTGGTACTCAAGATCGTGAATTGATGGTGCATATCACTTACTGTAAGGGCAAGCCACATATTAAAAATTTAAGATGGGCAGGGTAGCGAAACTATTTATGCAGAATCTTTGGCTGTGTGCCCTGTCCATCCATACGATGCCTAATGAATGATGCGCATCGTCAGAGAGATGAAAGAGTTTGTGAGGGTGGATTGATAGTGGTAGTGTTGTGGCTGTGTGCGATGGCTCGCACAACAAACGCCGAATATGTGACGTGTTGCTGCGCTTGGTTCGATTATACACGGTTTGTCCAAACTGAAGTTGATCATCTGATGAAGTGGCTACTTTTAATACCGCGTTTTTTCAAACTGGGCCTAAAGGAGCGTCACATATTCTCCTTTTTTTGCAGCCACCTGCAAAATTTTCCTTAATACAGTGTTTTTTCGTAAAAGAAAGATTAATCAAAAACTTACGCACGCACAAACATACAAACCCACAGCAGCAGACCAGAACGGACGCATGCTCAGTGTTGCACCATCAAGCTTATGAAAAGCGTGTACCACTGTACACATTGTGCGTGCGTGTGTGCGTGCGTGCGTGCGTGCGTGCGTGCGTGCGTGCGTGCGTGCGTGCGTGCGTGCGTGCGTGCGTGCGTGCGTGCGTACGCACGTGCGTGCGTGCGTGCGTGCGTGCGCGCGCGTGTGTGCGTGCGTGCGGGTGTGCAGATGTGTCATTTTCATGTATCAGGGGCTGTAGCGAGCATTCGTCCATAAATATTTTTCGCAGCTCAAAAAATTACCAAAATTCTGGTAAAAGAACCTAGAAAAGAGACAAAAAATGTGGAATGGACTGGAGACACTGCAGTAAAGCAACGCTGATGGGTTTCCCAAGGGTAGCGATGTCACCAAAAATAAAAATTTAATTAATTAAATAATTCAAAATAATATTTTAAGTACATTAAAAAACAAAAATTGTTAAAAAAATAATTCTGTCATGCAGATTTTTTTATTAAAAATTAAATAAATAATTATTTGGAATTTTTTAAAAGTTAAAAATTAAATAAATAATTCTCTGAAATATTTTTTTAACAATTTTTTAATCACACGCTTAAAAAATTGATTTTTTAATAGACTTTTCAAGTAGTCCAGGGCAGGTTTGTCTTTTCCCATTGATTATTGGTGTTCATTTTGTCTACCTCTACCACCATATCATCATTGGCATTTTGTTGCCATCAAATTTATTGTCTTTCCTTTCAGTCCTGTCACACTCAGTGGAGGGTGTGTTCATTTGTAATCACTTCAGTAGGTTTTAGAATGGACTCATCCATTGCAAACATTGGAATGGAGGGAAGTGGTGTTTTCAGCACATGACATATATGACGCTGTAAATTAAAATTAGTAATCTGTGTGCTGGATGGTAAGTGTGAGCGAGTGTGTGCAAAATAGTGCGCGTAAGTAGCCACAAAAACCCTCCATCACAAATCTAAGTCCCCACCCCACACTCAGCCCCGTCTTACAGCCCAATTGACACATTGGTAAATGCAAAGTTCCGCTCGGTAGTTTAATTCAAGGGTCTACTTCATTGAGGCGTGACATGCACGTTTTTGGATTGCCATTCGCGCACCGCATTAGATACTTCTCTACAATGTGTAGGAGTCCACTTTATATAAAGACTTGCTTGCGCTTGAAGAAGGTGTACTATGGTTCCTCCACCTTACAGTAGATGACCTCACAGGAGCCCCAAGGTGATGGGCATGGATTTGTTGCATTCTTGCATGCATGCATGATACCACAGAAGTATGTACATGCATCCCAAATGCACACTTTAAAAATACCCAGTTAAAAAATTAGTTAATTAAATAATTTAAATAATTCTTCAGAATTCTTTAACTTTTAAAAAATAAATAAAAAATTATTTCGAATATTTTAATAATTAAAAATTAAATAAAAAATTATTTGGAATTTTTTAATAGTTAAAAATTAAAAAAATAATTCATGAGCAATTTTTGGTGACATCGCTACCCAAGGGGACACGTGCAAAGGCACAGGCACGCGTTACTGGGATTCGAACCAGCGACCTCTTGATTTAGGGAACATGGTAAAAAGAAGAATGTGCCCAGTAAACCATAGCTGGCATGTAGCAAGAGTCCCTCCGGCGATTTCATTTTTTGATGTGGAGCATAGATGCCTGCGCGGTTTCCGTCCAATTGATGCAGGCGCGAATGGGCGACGAACCAAGAAGCTTGTTATGTAAAGTGGGTCCTGCCATCTCCAAAAACTTCTCGGTAATGCACAAGCGTATGGAAGCGTGTTATGACTTAATCGATTCCCCCTTTGAATGCGCTTCTTTTGAGCTATCACGCGCCAGAATTCGTTCAGGAAATAAAAAATAATGCACGATCATAGATCCAAATTTTGCCCAAAATGGGGGTGCGCCAAGAGGGTCGAGCTGCGAAAGATGGAAATCGGAGCGCTCCCATTCTCGAAAGTGACCTATTCCAGGTTCAGACGAGTAACTTTCATCATTACAGCACAGCTCTGCGACGAACGGTTGAAGCGCCTATAGCTAACAAACTTTTGGGACAAAACACTCAAAAAATGGCCTTTCGAAGAGGGCCGACCGAGACATGGGCATCGGAGCGCTCCCATTTGTCGAAAGGGACCTATTCCAGGTCCGGACGATTAACTTTTGTCATTACAGCACAGCTCTGCCACGAACGGTTGAAGCGCCTATAGCTAACAAAGTTTTTTTGCGCGAAATTTCCGAAATTTTGGATGCCAATATCTCAATATCTAGTGAGAATTTCAAATGTCATGCAAGCGTCCCAGACTCGCCTCGTAAAACTGTTCACGGAAATCAAAAAACATTTAGGTGTTTACTCGGCTTTTTTTCGAGTTTTGCTCTTGTCGGATTTTGGCCAAAAATAAACGACTATGTCCCAAAAAATTACCAAATCGGCAATAACTCTAGATCCGTAGCACCTAGACGAATTTACCTTGGGGCACAAAATTGCGATTATATACCACGTGTTCACGCCAAGTTTCGTCAAAATCGACAGCAGCGTTCCAGAGCGGCGACCCAAAAAGTGTGTGCAGAACAGGAAAAAAAAACACCACTTTTTCGGAACATTTTCGGACATTTCGTCTTAATGTGCTCGAGTACCGAAACGCGGATGGCTTATTCGATTCCGGTCTAGAAGGCGGTTCTCCGGTTCAGGCAATCAAGAGTTATGAGCGGTTGAAAATTTAAAGAACCGCATTGAAGAAGTTGTCACATATGTATTAGGGTTGTACGCTGACGCGTACACCCTGATTGTACAACGACGCTAACAAGAAGACAACCCTATATATACGAGCATCCTCCCCCCCCCCCCCCCAACACCACGCCTTTGTCATATGCGCCCGTCCCCGCGCTGCGCTGCTAACAGAGGTCGCCAAAAATCGTAACTCCCAATGATCTATAGGTACATCCAACACACTAACTTTAAAAGCCAGCATTCAGCACGAACTCGCGTGACTCTGACGAATGTTTACGAGTCTGTCGGCCTCAGACGTTCAAACCGACGCCTGCTCTATTCCGGTCTAACCAAATAAAAATGTACTCAAATGGTCGATGGGTCGAACGCTAATGAAAATTGACGTTGTGGTGTCACTGGTGGTAGCGGGAAGTGAATTAGTGTGCATCGCAAACCTCAGTTAAGCAAATATTGATGGGCGCATGACAATGACGTTACTTAGAGCGTTCGCGCTAAAAAGCGTCCAAATAGATTAATGGAGGTGGATCAGCGACGCAGATAAATGCATGAAGCCAATCTTCGGATGGGCATACTGTAGGAAAAGGGTTAATGGAAGAAAATAAAATAAAAGAAAGAAGTTGACTCGATAGTCAAAATGTGAAAGCGTCTGGAATGAATAACGTCCCTTTCCGCCGAAGCGAAGTAATTGCTGAATTCGATTTGCTTCAACCTTTATTGTTCCTTTCCATTTGTCGAGTGTTCAAATTATTTTTATGTTGGTAGCCAGTAAAGGAGTGCGCTCGGTGTGCGCTGACTAGAAACACTAGAAGGAGAAGGCGCTCCATTGTCGGCGGTGACGGTCAAGACATCAAAAAGCTCTTAGCTAAAACAGGAAGCATTCAAAGCAGCAAGGAACACAATATGCAGCACAAACTGTCAACAGCTAAAGGAGATTCACTTGAACCAGTCTAGATATGTACCTACAGTATACCTTGAATAGCAATCGATACAAGGCGTCTCAGAGAATGTTCACGCACCGCTGTAGCGTTGCACTGCTTAAAACCTAGCCATCTTGTAGAGTGTATGTACATGCTAATTTGGCGGTGTGCAAGCCATAATCAAGTTCTCCAAGCTAGCCGAAGACAAATTGGCTGGCTGAGGTCCACGCCGTTGGGTGGTACTTCTTCTGCTGTCAATTCGCCAAATGGATTCTGCTGCCTCAAAGTGCCACAGAAGTTCATGCATGTAGACCAATTTGGAGATACACCTTTTTTAGATTTATTCTAAAAAAATATTAAAAAAAATTTAAAAAAAAACATTTAATATGTCTGTGTCCTCCAGCAAAATTTCTGTGAAAACACACGCTTGAGGATAGGGCCCAATCTGGGAGGAAAATTTCTGTGTCCTTCAGCAAAATTTCTGGGAAAACACATGCTTAAGCATAGGGCCCAATCTGGGAGGAAATTTTCTTTTTCTGGGACCAAAATTTCTGTGTCCTTGAGCAAAATTTCTGGGAAAACACATGCTTAAGGATAGGGCCCAATCTGGGAGGAACATTTCGGTGTCTGGGAGCAAAATTTCTGGGTCAAATCTGGAAAAACGCAGCGTTAAGAATAGGACTAGGATGTGTCCTAATCTGGGACGAAATTTCTGGGTCCAGCCAGGAGCAAAAATTTCTTGGTCAATTTTGAAAGTTTCCGCCGCGTTATTTTCCTAGGCTAGTGCTATGCTAGTGCGTTCGCCAGTACGCGCGTCGGTCCAGTCAGCCACCCACTCCCCTTCGCTACCACGCTACACAGAGCCATGGTGCTATAAGGCAGTGTGGGCCCCTTTGGCCCCTTATTAGGGCGGGGAGGGGGCAGTGTGGATGCCTTTAGGACGCATCAGTGCATTCCTATGCAACTATGCACGAACGTGGACCTCCTCCCTCCTGTCTCCCCTATCTGCCATTGCAATGCAGACTAGTGCCATATGCCAGAATAGTGCCATATGGACTAGAGCCAGTAAGCACCACATGGTAAAACATAGTGCAGGCTATGTCATTGCACAGCATCTCTTGGGTGGGTAACATTTCATGCTTGCACACCAGCTCAAAGCACAAAATGCACACACACACACACACGCACACGCACACGCACACGCACACGCACACGCACACGCACACGCACACGCACACGCACACGCACACGCACGCACACACACACACACACTTGTTTAGATACTCATTAGATACTCATTAGATACTCGTTAGATGTTCGTTAGATCGGTCGTTTAGGATAGGTCGTTAGATGCAGTTACTAGCTGCACTGTTTAATCCAATCCTGCACGGCGTGTCCAAATAGACTGTACTCAATCAGACGCATCGATAGAGGCCCACCAAGACACGCATATCATGCACATACATACTCTACTCGTGTTTGTAGTGTGAAAAGAGGTTTGCATACCATACATGAGCTGTGTACAATGTTATTCTATCGAAAAATCTAAGTGCAGTAGTTTATCTGCACTACACTGCTCGCAAACGCTGCACTGCTCCTGTTTTTGACGCCCCCAGTGCAGACTGAAGAAAAAGCCTCCAGATTTGGTTTTGGTGCTCCCAATTTGGTGCAATTGTCCAAAGTGACCCATTCCACATTGGGGTGATCAACTTTGCCCTTTATAGCGAAGCTCTGCGATGAGCTGTTGAAGCGCCTATAGCTAACAAACTTTTTCCCCAAATTTTTAATTGCTAATATCTCATTATGTGGTGTGAATTTTGAATGGCAGGCAAGCGTCCTAGACTCACATTGTGAAACTATTCACGAAACTCAAAAAATATTTCGGGGTTTACTCGGCACTTTTTGGAGATTTACTCTTCGTAGAAACTGGCAAAAAAAAACGACTATGTCCCAAAAAACGCAGAGACAATTCCTTTGCTACCCAAAATTGCCATCATGGACCGCCTGCGTATGCCAAGTTTTATCCCCATTGCTTGTGGCACTTGCGAGCGGCGGTCCAAAAACTGGGTGGAGAATATGAAAATAACACCACATCTCGGAAACATTTTTGGGCTTTTTCCCTAAACGCGCAGTAATACTGCAACGCGCTGTGGCACGTATGGTCCCCCGATAAATGCGCTTCTTTTGAGCCATAACGCGCCGAAATCGGTTCAGGCAATCAAAAGTTATAGGCGATCGAAAATCCGAAACCTCGCGCGCACAAGTGCTCACATACAGTATTAGGGTTGTACGCTGACCCGTACGCCCTGATGTACGTATGTATGTACATACTAATGTACATACATACGTCCGACCGGGCGGCATGTACGCCTCCTCGGTCTGGCAGCCCTTCCTCGCCCAGAGACGCACGTGGACAAGATCGAGAGCTGCAACTACAGGGCGCAGAGGAAATCGCGCTCCGCCAACTGCGGGTAAACGGGTTCGCGCCACTCCAAAGGAATGGATATCTTCTTTGAATCCTTCAGAGCAGGGATTACAATTGTGCGTCGACTTGAGCAACAACGCGCCCACTTCACATCAGCGCGCTTATTACCCGTCGCGCTTTTTGCCCGGCGCGCTTTTTGCCGGGCGCGCTTTTTTCCTGGCGCGCTTATTACGTCGCGCTATTTTCCGTCGCGCTTTTTACGTCGTGCTTTTTTGCCTAGACGCGCTGCTGCTTTGCACTGCTTATACATACCTACGGTATAGGTACTAGGGATGAGCATGGGCCTGAAGATCTCGGCCCAGCCCGGCCCACCAGATAGTCCGGCCCATCCCGGCCCAGCCCACGCGTCAAAAACCAGGCCCAGGCCCGGCCCGGCCCATCCAACTGCTCAAATTCCAGGCCCGGCCCGGCCCGGCCCATCCCAAGAAATAAGTACAGTGGTGCACTAAAATAAGTTGTACATGTACGTACGCCAGTTCGCGTTTTTTCACTACACATACACAGAGAATGGCGCTTCTGGCTTTACAGCTTCCAACCATTTTTTGGCCTCAAGATTGACCGTGTTTGTCAATTGAAGTTGGCCGCTCACAAAGCGTTTGTTTAGAAAAAAAAGGCGCTGCCCATGTCTGATGTATTATCTATCGTCGCCAAGCCAGTGATGTAGAGGCGGCGCCTGGAGGGTGCCGAGCTGGCAGTCGTCACGAGCGCCTTGCTCGCGATGGACGTGAGGCTGGGCTAGCGCCAGATGCTCATGCCTTTTAGTACTACGTCGTCGTCGTCGCTTCACGTCTGTTGTCTGCTCGTCTGTGCCTCACGGTCTAAGGGCCGTGACGACAACGAAAACGGCAACGGCGACGACGACGGCAACGTCGCGACCAACGCGCTAGATTAACAGTGAGACGACGCCGTCACGACGAACTTTTAGGCGCACTCGCGTCCTTAATGCCTCCTTTCTGCTGAATAGTCGCCGTTACTTACAATATGCATAACATACAATGTAGATTCCTATGTTTCAGCCAGGAACGTCCGGCCCGGCCCGGCCCGGCCCACACCCCCAAAACGCAGGCCCCGCCCGGCCCCGCCCACAGGAGGGGCCTGGGAGTCCGCCCCACCCCGGCCCCGGGGCCGGGCTGGGCCGGGCCGGGCCGGGCCGGCCCAGCCCATGCTCATCCCTAATAGGTACATATGTATCCATGTAGGTATACTAGGTAGTACGTACAAATATGTAACTCTAGACAATGTACTACCCATCGCTGTGGGGAAATCAACCTGTGCGCATGTTGTGACCCACCAAATTACAATACCACATTATACTGCCATACCGATGCATTATACCGATTGAAAGCACCCTACATACCTTTGCAAGCTTTTCTATTGTTAGACCGGCACTGGCTTTATTGCATCCATCACCAATGTCATCGTCGTCGATGTGATTTGCTGTTCCAAGCGCATTCGTGACACCACTTGTCAGTTGGGTATTGCGGATTTCGTTGCTGGGTAGAGCGTCCGGTATATGTGTTCCCGGAGCTAAAATGGATTATCAGAAAGGAAAATGGGTGGGATGAGGTCGGAATACAGAAGTCGTGCTGTGCTGGAATGTCTGTATGCTGATTACTGATTCAGTTTTCGCGTGCGTATCTGCGTGCGTGCGTGCGGCATCAATACAAGTTTCGGAACACTGCTCTAAGGTGATGAAGAAAGCTAGTGGCAGTGCAATCTTATCCACAGAGCCTTTGGCAACAAGCAAAAAGGGTTTTTGTTATCCTTTTTTAACACTTACGCTCGTCCGCGCCTCGAGTACGGCAGCGAGATCTGGTCCCCCTGGTCTGGTCCCCCGCACGCACGCACGCACGCACGAGCGCACGCACGCACGCACGCACGCACGCACGCACGAACCGGCTCGAGATCAGCACCGATTTCCGCAAGGCGCTGTGTTGGCGTCTCTCCAAGTTGTCTCTCAGGCGCAATCCGACGGCGGCCATCACCGTTTTGAATGCTGTTAGCGGCAGGAAAGCGGGTCACAACACGAAGACAAACAAACACATCTGTAACAAGGAAGCTTGGATGACAAAGTTAAAGCACGATTCAAATTTTTCTAATTAATTTTGTTGGTCACAGTCACAGTCGGATTTCGGCAAAACAAATGTTTGTAGTACTGTGGGTAGAGTGCGCAGGTGTGACGAGCTGGAGCAAGTTGCGCCCTGCCATGGTATACACAGGTACATATGTAGGTACAGTGTATGTAAGTTGTGTACAGTGTACCGGCATGTATAGCGAGGAAGCAGCACCCGCAAACTAAAGTTGTCCTCTTGAATCATGCGGTCGAGCAGTGCCACCCACGCATCGCAAGGTGAAACGACCGTGCGTGCGTGTTATGGGCGTGTTTTTACGTGCAAGAGCGCAGCTTAAGTTAATGCCACATAAGCTATACATACCTATAAGCTGTTGACCTTGCCCATGCAGGCGTGGGTTAAGCTGCACACAATTTTCCGACACAGTCGAGAGATAATGGCTTGACTACAGTATTAGTTTAATTACCTGGATCGCATTGGACGCTCAAGCGCATCGGCAGAGTCAGTCCAGTCTGTACACAAACGTGCACGCCTTTTCCGACAAGGCAACAGCATTCGTAACAAAATGCAAACAATGTAAAGAGCAAATTTCGACTTGTGTGAGAACTTGAGAAGTGCAGGTCAACGTGAATACGCGTGGTGCGTTTTTTGGCGTTTACGGTGTATTTCGCACGGAGACCGCACCTATCCCGACAGCGGTCGGCTTTCAGCTCCGATCGGCTCGATCGGCTTTTGACGGGCCAACGCGTTGCATCCCGTCTCCGGATGGGGCATTTATTCAGCTGCGCGGAGCCTCCAGCTTCACTCATACTCTGTTGGTTTTGAAGAAGAGCGACTCAAGCCACTCTCATCGTCGTCGTCAATCATGCGTCGGTGCTCGCTGCTGCTTCTCCCGATCGCTGTTGTCGTCGTCCTCGCCACGGCCGCTCACGGTTGCTTGCGTCCGCAGCACGGTGGCGTGTACACGCCCCGCGTTGAATACGCCCCTCATGCAGCCTCGAATGGCCGGAGCGCCGCGGCGAAGAAGATCTCGGGCAGGACGTTCAACGTCGTCTTCGTCGTCGGCCGCGAGACGGTCTTTGAGCGCTCCTTGGCCAGCGCGCGCAGCTTTGCCGCTTCGCTGGCCGCCATGTTCTCGGTGAACGCCGGAAGCGCGGTACGCGAGACGCACAGACACCCCCGATTTGTTGTCTAGAGAAGTATTCATTGCGTTCATTGCATTCATTTGCGTTAAGTAAGGAACGTTGCATCTAGGGCTCTCGCGCCGGTGTCATCTCGGTGGACTCGAAAGGGTGCCGCACCGAACTCGACATCAACACCGGCCGTCCCTCTAACGATCGGGTCCGCGCCGCGATCATAGGCATCAACTACAAGCGTGGCGCCTTCGCCAAGATCGAAGAGGTGAGTGCGTGTCTGGCAGAAGACCAGCCCAGTGTGCATAGGTAGGCACCAGGGCGTGTGTGTGCCACTAGGGCGTCCACTGCGCCGTGGACATGCTCGACCGACACGACACTGGGTACGCGTCGAGGCCGAGCCGCGACTCCTTTCCCTCCCTCATCGTCGTCCTCACGCACGGCATCTACTCGGTGCCCAAGAGCGTCCAGGAGGCCGGGCTCCGCGCCAACCTCAGAGGCTACGGCGTCTTCGCGCTAGGCATTCGTGCGTTTCGTTCGTTCGTTCCTTTCGTTTCGTTTGTAGAACGTGTTGACGATTACAGGTTCATTCAAGAGCGCAGTCCAGAAGCTGACCACCTACGGGTCCAGGGCTTTCGTCGTCCACGACCACGACGCCAGCGGCACGCAGCTGGAGCCTATGGCGAAGGAGATTGGTAATTTTCTTTGTGGTCATTTGATCAGTCAGGTATCCAAGTTGTATAACTCTTCCGCGATCTTCAGCCAAGATGGGTGCCGTTCCAAAGCGGTGCGACGCGTCCGAGCGACTGGACGTCGTGTTCGTCGTCGACGAGGACGCGGCGAGATTCGATCGAGTGCTCGTCAACTCGTTCATTGCGGGCTTTGCCGAACGACTCAGACTTGGAGCGTCCGACAAGGAGGTGCGGTGCACTTCCGTCCCAGTTGCGTTTGCGCGTGTCTCAAACTGTGTAAGAATCGCCCACTCAGGACAGCCAACTGGCGGTGTTCAAGTACACGACGTCGTGTCAGCGCGTCATCGACTGGGGCTCGCAGAAGGAGCACGAGGTCAAGAAGTCCATCGAGAGCCTCACCTACTCCGAGATCGGAGGTGGCGTCACCGTGGTAAGGAATTGGATTCCCAAACGCACGCACGCACGCACGCACACACGCACGCACGCACGCACGTAAAGGCACGACGTGTATTTGAAGGGTATGAAATGCGGCTACTCCATGTTCGCCAACAAGGCGAATCGGCCAACCGTGCCAGATGTCATGGTGCTCATGGGAGACGGCTATGGGAACGTTCGACAGATGAGGAAGCTGCAGGCGGCGGCAGCGGCCAAAGGCATCAAGACCATCGCCGTCGACTTCTTCCACGGTGAGGCGTTGCCGTGTCCGTGCTCTGGCGAAGAGCAGCGGATGACCCTATGCATGCGCTTCAGGCGTCTTCAGTCGCAATCTCCGATACGCAACAGGCGACGCGCGCCGCGTCTACAAGCCAAACCTGAAAGCCCTCGACAAGATCTTTGAGGACTTGTGCACCGACGTTGGTGTGTGAAAGTCATTTGGCATGGCATTCACGTTAATTAAGATCAAAATGAGTATTTGCATGGCCAAGTTTAGATACTCCGCAAGGCTGCTGCTACAACGGTGGCGTCGCGCTCCAGTGCAGCTGCCGAAAGGGTTACGGCGGCAAACACTGCGAGATTGGTAGGGAGAAGTGGCTGCCCTTGCGTGTTCTGGGCGAGTGTGCAAAGCAAACGCGTCGCTGCAGCGCCGAACGGAGCGCCACCTCCGCCGAGGCACCAGCGCTGCATTCCCAAGCCTGTCGACGTCGTCTTCGTCGTCGACGGCTCGGGAAGCGTGGGCGCGCCCAGCTTCCGCACGACCTTGCAGTTCCTCGGCTCCTTCACCGACTCACTCTACTTGGACCCAGCTTCGGCGAAGGTGCGCAGAGGCTGTGTGTGCGTACTGCGTGCAGTACATATTGATTGTGCTGGGTGTTGATCGCCCGCTATACAGGCGTCAGACGGTGCTCGTGCGCGGTGTAATTAGACTAGCGAATCAAGGGGTCCACGTTCAGACGAGCCGAGTGGGCATGGTGCAGTTCACGAGCGGCGCCAGGGTCGAGTTCCAATTTGGCCAGTACAAGACGAAGACGGCTCTGAAGCAGCGCTTCCTGGCCACCCGCTATCTGAACGGCAACACCAACGTCGCCGCCGTACGACGCTTTGCGGACTGCGTCAGCGGGGAGGGGGCGCAGTGAGCGCGGCGGTGTACCGCTTGCAGGGCATGAACGCGGCGCTGTCGAAGGTGTTCGGGAAGTCGAACGGCAACAAGCGCTTCATGGTCGTCCTCACTGACGGCGCGGACAGCTCGAACGTCGTGGGCAGTCAGAGGGCGGCCGAGCGCCTCGGCATCACCGTGCTCGCCGTCGGCATCGGCAGCGGCGTCAACAAGGCGCGACTCACGCAGATCGCGGGCGCCCAGAAGCGCGTCCACCAGGTCGCCGACTTCGACAAGCTCAAGGGCATTATCGGCACGCTCTGCGAGGACATCGGTCAGCTTCTTGCTGCTGGAATGCCAAATACAGGTAGTTGAAGTGTACTACAACTGCATTGACTGCTGCAGGTCGGTCGTGCTGCGCCAACGGAGGCGAGGCCATGAAGTGCCAGTGCTCCACGCCCTTCAAGCAGCCATACTGCCTAAAGAAGTGATTCCACACAAGCGATTGATGCATAGGAATTGCACCTCTAAGACGCAGAGTGCCTATTGTGTTATCAAAATTTATACCTCATAAGAGTAGAATACATTTTGAGAATGAGGAGAAGAAACAGAATGAACATTGAATGCTAGCACGCTCTATTGAAAGGGAAGTGCTCGATCTAGCGGGTCTATCAAGAACCGAACCCACAACCGTCCACCAAGAAGTCGATTCTCTATCACTAGGTCATACACGCTGCACCGTCCCGTTTTCACTTTTTGAACTTAATTCTAAGTTTTCGATATAGTTTGATTTAAACCTTCAAAATGTGACATCAAGAGTACCGTACTCATTTTAGATACACTAATTCTGCAAAACCCACGTACGCTACCTAAACAGATTTAACCTGTAATCGACTCTCCTGATACGGAAACGCACGATCAGTGCGTGCGCTAGCAAAATATAATCGCAGCTAGTCGAATATTTGATGCGTTCGGCAGCGAATTTTAAAACGTTAATGCCGACATCATTTTAAGAATCACGCTTGAGGCATAGATCGTACTATTCGACGGCGTACTGTAGCTCTGTTCCCCCCATAGTAACTGTTCATGGCTTTCATGGCTCCCTCTTCTAGATACCCCTAAGGCGACTCTCGAAAGATTTTTCGCGCGTTGCTATCTCAAAATCTCCAAAATTAGAATTATGTAAGTTCGAAAAGTAGGAACGAGACGTGTAGCACATCATTACCACAGTATTTCAAAAACTTCGGAAATGGAAACCACGCCAATTAATTAACTGGCTTGCCATTATGCGTGTCTGCTTGAGTGCGACCGATGAGATATACATTGTACGGCATGTGCAGGTCGTGCACGGCACGATTTTTGCCAGATGCATCCGTCATCCTGTTCAGTGCTTTCGACAGACGCTGCTGTCATAAATGAATTGCAGGAGCGCGAGTGGCTTCCAAGCGAGTATTGAATTTTAGTTCTACTCTACTTCTCCTGTCAACGCTCCTAGAATCCGCTCTTGTTGAGTAGGTTGGCCTTCTTGTCGTAGAAGGACACGTCGACGCCGTCTTTGCCGATCACCACCGCTCCAAAGCCACCCCGGCCGAAGCCCAGACGGCCCACGATATTCTTGGCACCATACGTAAAGACGATGTCTCGCTGGGGATGGTTTTCCCGGTTCAGAAGGACGAAGGCGCTAGACGCCATCCCCGCCACGACGTAACGAACGGTGTGCCCTTCTGCCGTGTGCTTGAGGTGCTGGAACGCGGTCAACGGGTGGGACACACAAGAGCGGACGCGCTCAAGCACGCAAGCACGGACGAAAGCACACACGCACGCACGCGTCGCAAACCTGCAGGTTATGATCGTGCCCGGACACATAGAGCGTTGCCTTGTACTTGTGCAGCAAGGGGTTGATCTGCTGCAGCAGCTGCACGGTGTTTCCGTGCCCTCCCACAGAGAAGATGGTGTGATGCGCAGCCACCACTTTGTAGTCGGCTCTGAACCCCGCGAGAAGGACAAATTGCAAGAAAATAAATTGTATAGTGCGACGGGTAATTGTGTCAACAAGTGAATGACACTGCGCAAGCGCAGAAAGAAAGACAATCGACAGAAATGGTGCCGCGGTCCGGCGTGTGCGTTCAATACACACAAGTTCAATTTTTGTTGTTCATTTTAAATGCGGAGCTTACGGCGAGGTTCTCAGTGTCTCTTCGAGCCAGGCCAGCTGTTCCTGTCCCTTTTGATTCAAGATGGGGTCGGTGTCGACCATAATCATATGCACCGTAAAATCGCCCCGCTCAACTTTGACTAGAATACTGAAGTAGAAGTGGGGCAGAATCCTAAAATGGCGCTTTAGGGTTCGACCATTTTGCAATTTTGCGTACACAGTGTTGTTGTGTACGCAGCACAGAAGCGCACGGAGTAGCGTACGTACATAATAGGGATGAGCATGGGCCGGGCCGGCCCGGCCCGGCCCGGCCCGGCCCGGCCCGTGGGCCGGGCCGGGCCGGAATTCCAAGCCCGTTTTGGGGGCGGGGCCGGGCCGGGCCTGCGTTTTGAGGGTGCGGGCCGGGCCGGGCCGGGCCGGACGTTCTTGGCTGGCCAACGTAGATAGCTACCTATGTAATGCATTGTAAGTATCTGCGACTATTCTGCACCGTATTAGCAACTTTGTATTCTATGACGCGCGTCTTTGCGCTCAAAGGGTGCAAAGGTCGTAAAATGGTTGTGAACTGCGATTCTGAGAGGTGGATGCGCCATTCCGTTAAGTAAATCATGCCAATTGGCATACGGTATTTCAGTAAATTGTACACTGTAGTAGCTGTACTTATTTCGTGTTGCGGGCCGGGCCGGGCCGGGCCTGCGATATTGAGCAGTTGGACGGGCCGGGCCGGGCCGGGCCTGGATTTTGAGGGTGCGGGCCGGGCCGGGACGGGCCGGACTATCTGGCGGGCCGGGCCGGGCCGAGATGTGCAGGCCAGTGCTCATCCCTAGTACATAATCATGTACCTTCAAAAGTATGTGTACCTACCTATAGTATGTTGTATTCATAGGCGGATCAAATTTCGAAAATGATGACAAATGTAAGAACGGTTTGCTACATGTACATACATAGGTACATGCACACACACATAGTAGAACGTGTGTTCTTACACTGTACCATCGTTCGCTTTTCTTCGAGTAGTCGATCTGCGCCTGTGCATTGCCATTGTGATCATGATTGCCCAGGCTGATCAACCAAGGCGTTCGCAGCTCTTGGTAGCCGTACACACGCTCGAACGTCCGCTGCAGTTGAGTCGGAGTGTGTGGGTGCGTGCGTGCGTGCGTGCGTGCGTGCGTGCGTGCGTGCGTGCGTGCGTGCGTGCGTGCGTGCGTGCGTGCGTACGTACGTACGTGCCGGCGCGCGCACCCTGAATCTCTTGTCGTTCACATCTTTTACACCCTTGAAGTAGAAGTTGTCGCCGAGGGTCATTTGAAAGTGCGTCTTCAACTGTCCGGCCACCCTGGCAGCGGCCTTGGCAACGTCCTTTTGCACCTTGGTGTAAAATGGAAACACCGGAATGCCGCCAAAGTCACCCAAGAGCAGAAAGCGAAGCTCGGTGTCGGGAATGCTCGAGCAGTAGGTGTATGGAAGGGACCCGCATTTCAACGACTCTACAATATTAAGTTGATTAAGATGGCCCTCGATCTCCTTCTAAAGTCTGTTCCTTTACTCACCAATGTCAGCAGTGTGCACCATTGCAATCGCCGTGGCGAAAAGCAGCAGGGTGACTTTCTCGACCATTTTGGCCTACTTTGTGGATAACTATATCGCTTGCAAGAGCTCGCAAATGTGACAGTTCCCGGCTTGTGTGCCTGACCGCCTGCAAGCAAGGGATTATGATTGTCGGTATGCCTATACTGCGTACGCTGGTCGTACTGTGCACCGTATGTTCATGTAGAGCCGACGTTCAGAGCATGCGTGCGGCTCATCGACAGTTTGCCACGGTCTAGAGACTTAGTCGTATCTTCAGCGCGACAATACACTGCGCAAACAGCCAATTAAGCTGAGAAAAGCGGATGAAAAGTCGTCGCGCGTGTGTTCCAGCATCTACAATAGGTATACGAGCGACTTTTTCTGTGAGCATATAGCACGTCTGACATGTTCAGCAATTGTGTGGCACGGATTTTCGGCAAGATGGTGTGGATACCTTTAGGACGCATCAGTGCATTCCTATGTTCAGTGCAAAAAAAAAGCAAGGTCGTGTAGCATTTTGCAATGGAGCAAAGAAGAAAATAGCGGGGCGTCGTATCATTGAAGCTTGTGCGGCGATTTCACCAATTCCAAAAGAATCGGCACTGCTAAAGAATTCCAGGAAGTGAGCACCGGTCCAATCTGTGCCGAAGCACAGAAATTTCGAATGAAAGGCAACAAATTCAAATGAAGTGCTTTTTGAAACGAGCTTGTTTATTTAAAAATAACTGGTACTGGTATGCTAAAAGTCATTGCAAAAGCAAATTACAATCAATTTTTATTGTTCTAGTGGAATGCAACGTTATTCAAACATCTCAAAGCTCGCAAAATGTGTCACAAAATGCCGCAAGCCACACATAACACAAATCCATTGCATGATATGCGAGAGGGAGAGCGCTGCACGCTCGCACGTGTAAAAAATACTGATGCCTCGTTCCAATCGTTTTCGGACAGGCAGAGGTTGAAAGCGTAATGCCCCTGGGGTGCTTTTGCAGGATTTACGACATGTACGCCAATCAAGGTCGCGTACCGCCTCCCCTCATCCAAACAGTTCACTTCAGCGTAGGGTGACCTTGTGCCACTCGTACGCGCGTGATCCTTCGCATGAATAAATAAACGGTTGCTCTGTGTGAGTGGGCAGGCGGTAGGGGAGCCGCACCGATTTCCAAGCCCCTCGCCGATGCGACCCGTCCGCGGCGCGATTGAGGTCAGCGCTTGAAGGGCGCGCCGCTTCGTTTGTGGCGAAAAATCGTCTGCTGAGCGTCCCACTCCGCCCGCCCGGCCCGGTCGTTTTGTGTTTCTAGAGCGAAACACCCCCCCCCCACCCTCTGTTGCGCGACTGACAACCGTTCATCGTATACTCAAGGTCTTCTCTTTTGTCTATTTTTGGGATATTGTGGAACATGTGGAAAATCTGTGTGACTATTGCTGCGGCTGCTGAAATGCTCGTCACAGCGGACTTGGGAGAATCGACACTTCCGGAGTATGGTATGTAAGTATAACGTCCGCTATACGCACGGTGTGCAGTGTTGAACAGGCACTGAAAACAACAGGAAAGAAAACAGCAACTCGAATGAAAATAAGGCGTGAATGGGTAACTGTGTGTATAGGTTGCTTCACTTTTTTTTTGTTCGTACTGCCAAAATTTGCATAAATACATAATGCAAAAACACAATTTGCATAATAAGCAATAAAACATCATCTGTAGGTAAGTGCAAAGCAAGTATTGGACTGGGTGCGGTCGGTCTGTATTACATTTCGAGTGAGTTTTGTAACTGTAGAAGGCAAACAAATACATAATTGTACAGGCATTTCACGACGCGTAACAATGTTTCAAGCGTTTGTACTGTGCTTAAGAATTTAGACGAGGACTGCTTTGAAATTTTGGAGCGGTACCCCGGATACAAGATTCCGCCGTCGTTGTTCAACAGCCAATTGGACACGATGATCGACGACAACGATCTCTTGCTCAACTGCTCCCTCAAATGCGCAGGTACACTGTTTGTTATGTAAAGGTTTTATTTTCAGTTCATTTCGAATAAGCTAACGAACAGGTACATTATTTGTCCATTTGGGAAAAGACAGTAATCAACTTTTGCACATTGTGAGGGAAGCTTCGACTTACAATGAGCGCCGACTTGACAATTTAGCGATCCCTGGGCATGTGCACACGTCACACGATGTGTACAATGTGTAAAATGTGTACGGGCGTAAAATATCAGCGATATTCAGTGACAAAATCCTGCGCCGCTTTCCACATCGAGTCCGCAGCTGGACAGCCAATATGCAAATTGTTCGACCAATCGATAGTGGCTTCTGAGGAAACGTTCTTCTCGACGCTGGTGCGGACCGACGACCCCAGCAGTGTCTTTCGGAAAAGTTGTCTCCAGGGTTAGCTGCAAAGTACATGTACAATATGGCGTGGGCGATGGATCACTGAAACAACTCTCAGAGCCCCTTCCCTGCGCCTCGTCCATGTGGCACTTCGACGTGCGCGTGGGCGAGTCGACGCTGGTGGAGGGCGGCGCGCCGGACGAGCTCTTGCGCTCTGTGTCTCTGGCCGACTGCCAGCGCGCCTGCCTGAGCCACGAGAGCTTCAAGTGCCGCGCGGCGCGCTACGACCGCACCCTGAGAGAGTGCCGCCTCGGCGTCGCCAACCGGAGGACGAGTGGGCACGCGAGACTGGTGGGAGAGACGGACGACGTGCTCTACTTGGAGAATCAGTGCGAGACGCCAGGGTCCGTGGGGGTGTATGGGTGACAGAAAACCGTGTACGCTATGTAAACGTAAATGTGAAACTACGATGCAAACGAACGATGTTATGTATCAAGTTCGCCTAAGATCAGGCTCCACACGGACCCAAGACCCTCAACGATGCGATTATACGAAGATGAGCGGAATTGAGGTGGATCAACTGCCCTATCCGCACAGAAAGGTGAGCAGAAATAGTAGAATTAGTTTCAAAAGGCACCGTTGAAATCTGCCTACCGCGGTACAATCGCGGTACAACAATGACTAGAGGATTTGAACTCAGTGTGTCATCGCACGTCGACTGTTCAACTCAGGCAGAAACTTTTCCGTTTCCAAAGTGCTACAACTTGTTCAAAATCTTGCCATAAAAAGAATTCCTGCTTCGTTTCAATTCAGATCAAAGTCAGTCCTCCCTCCCTGGCAAAGTGCCGCGCCGAATGCGACGCCTTTGTCATTTTCATATGCCGAACATTCGCGTACAACGAGCAGACGGGCGAGTGTCTGCTGTTGGCCGATGACGAGCTCTCACTGAGAGGTGTCTCCTCAAAAGGCTATGGAGACACACAGCGGCTTTTCGGAGAGCAGAAATCGGAGTGGCAACTGCAACAGAAGATGAACTGCTTTCGGGGTGGGCCACATTCGTGTCCATTGCATAAAATGCGTCACTTTTTGCGTGTACAGTTCAATACACTGTAAACTTTATGTTTTAGAAATGCGAACTGTGTGTATGTACAACTGATGAACTATGCAGAGTTCACCAGTTGTACATTTCTACTTCAACCCGCGTGCAAACATTTTTACGCACTAATGACGCTACCGTACATACCTACGTTCAGCCGAAGTGGATTGTTCCAACTGGCCGAGAATGACCATCGAATTCTCCTTCGACCGAGAATTTTCCGGGATGGTCTTTTCGGGGGCGGCAGATGCAGCATGCACAATTGATGTTGAGAAACAGATGGAATTTTCGCTGGACATTCCACTGATGGGAGACCCGGCCAACACATGCGCCGTGCGCAAAGTTGTAAGTTGACACTCGTGCAAAAAAAACAAGAGTATGAGTCATTCATGACTCATACGCATTCTGACAGTTCACGGAATGCCGAGGGGTTCGTTGCAGAACGCGACGACGTTCGAGGCTCGCGCGACGCTCCAGTACCACGACCCCGTCCAGACGGCCATGGACCAGACGTTCAAGGCGTTCTGCTCCTACAGCGTCCAAGAGCAGCTCGTACACAGCGCCAACCCCCTGACCGTCAGGTCGGTTTTACCCAAGGAGTGTTGCAGATACAGTTGGGAATGCAGTGGAAATACATAGACGTTCTCTGTCAGGTCAACCGCTCTTTTGCTGCAGCAAAAGCTTCGTTGAAAATCCTCTGCACTAGACATTGTCATTTCCCAGAATTTAATAAGCTCATACGGCGTTGTTGATGGGAGCGGTTTCCTACTTGCCTTGCGCTGTGCCAAACATCGCACGTATCGCTGTTCAAAATTCCTTTGCAAGAGCTCCAATGCTTCGATTGCGTTTCTAACGACCTTGTACCTTGTATGTATCAATGCAGAGACATCGGCGGTGTTGTGACACCCGGGGAGACGACATCCGGGGACGAACCAACAGAAGTTCCCAAAGTTCTACTGAGAATTCTCAATGAGCGCGGGGACGCCGTGTCGACGGCCGAAGTGGGTCAGACCCTCTACGCGCAGGTGCTGCTCCAGCAGAGCAAGAGCGATGGTACGCACAGTTTCTAATTTGTAGCATTATTATCCTGGTGCGACGTACCCAAAGAGTTCAAGAGAGATGTGCTTGTGCAACCACCAAACGCATTCCAGACACACCCTATGGAATATTCGTGACCAACTGCGTGGCGACCATCGGCACCGACTCGGACCAGGTGGCGCTCATCGATCAATCTGGGTGGGTGTGTTGCATTGGAATTACACTACACTACCTACATATAATTTGGACATCAATTTTACTGTGATTCAACCCTAGGTACATGTCTTGTTGCGTCATACAAAAGCGCGGTGTGCAGCAACAAGAGCCCCATGATGCCATGATGCCAGAAAGTCGTGTACCCACAGTTCTGCATGTTTCAGCTGCCCGGTGGACGCGGACTTGTTTGAGGGCTTCACACCGTCGGTGAAGGGCGGCGGCGCGGAGCTGCAGGCCGCCTTCAAGGGCTTCCGCTTCGAGAGCCGACAGCGCGTCCGTCTCCACTGCGACGTCAACCTCTGCTACGCCTTCTGCGAGCCAGTGCGTACGCTCCCTTTATGACCGCAATGGATAAACACAGTTTGCGCAGGTTTTGTTTGAATTGCTGTGCGCACTTGTTTTGCTGACAACGACTACTGTGCAAAATCAACCACAGTGTCTCCAGTGTCCAGTCCACACGATCAGTATTTTACTGCTGCAGTGTCGTCTGCAACTTCAGGTGCATTGCACGGACCGTCGCGGCACGAGGCAGCAGTCGTTTGGCAAGCGAAGGAGACGGCGATCCGTCATCAGTCGGAGAGAAAAGGTGAGTAGCGAACTGGAAGTGTCACTCGAGAAGCTCATCGAAAAGATTGAGAGCAACGACATTGAATCGAGCAAAGCTGAGAAAAGACAACAGACAATAGCGTGGAGCTGCTTGATAGGGACGATGATCTTTGTGACACTTCGCTCAATGTCGGTTGATTGACAACCATCTTTGTACGATATTTCGATATTTTCTGTTTTGTTCACTGGTTACTTGTTGGTGCACGTAACGTACATACAAGGTTTATAGAAAGATACCTACAAAGTATCTAAGTAGCAGAAAAGGCCAAGCCGATTCAGCGATCCAACGTGTACGCAGCAGCACAATATACGAGTGTATGTCACCACCACTAGCAATTGGGCGTTGAACTGTGTTCTGTTGTAGTGGTGTTAGTGGTCACTGTTTAGATAGATAGAGTAAACGAATACACGCTTCGTACTGTACGCAGACATGTACAGTACAGTGCCAGGTTTGTCACAGTCGAATCAGACGTCGTTGAAAGTCAGCGTCGCGGTGGTGGGCGTCCGGTCGGACGCGTGGCACTCTTGGCGCTGCTGCCCGGTCGGCATCCTGTCGACGCTCTCTCCGCTCGCCATCGCTTTCTGGAGGCCGCCCGAGCCCCTGTCGATGACGCTGAAGACGGCTGCAACGCCGCTCGCCGCCCTCTGCTCCCTCCTCAGACGACGCAGACAGCAGACGGTGGCCGTCGTGAGAATGGCGACAACTGCAAGCACCCCAAGGACGATGGCGCCCGCGAGCACCAGGGAACTGACGCCGCCGCCATTCAGAGCTTGTGCTGTAGCGGTGGTTGCAAAAGTGGCAATGTTGTGGCGACATGCAATCTGATACATGCGTGCCATGTACATACATACTCATGCTTGATCCATTTGTACTCAATACAGCTTTGATAATGAACCACGGTAACAGAATTCCTATTGCAACCACAGCCCAGTCGTGTTGCTGGCGTTGGTTAACATGGTGCTGTTTGGCATATCCAATGTTGCAAACTCAAGTGCACCAATGGTGCTGGAAAAAAGGCTATAGTCTGCTTCAAACTTCTCAGTCTCTGCTGGCCTCTCGTCTGCCGCAGAGCTGCTCACAGAGTACGTCAATGGTGAATTCCTGATTTCGGACTCCTTTGGTGCTGGTGGTGCAGCTGTACTCATCTCAGTTGTAAAGGAGGGCTGTGCAGTAATCATGGTCACTGTAGCTGTGGTTCCAAACTCTTCTGTGGTAGTTGCTGCGAGTGTCGAAGTGGTGAGACTTGCAGTCGTCAGCTGTTCAACTGTCGACTGCCTCTCTTCACGTGGCCATGCTGTTGCACTCCAAGAGTGCGTGGGAGCCGACGTTGTCTGTCGTGAAATATTCTGTTCTGCAAGAATTCTCCTCATTCGGCTCACGTCCGAATAAACGGAGTTGCAGAAAGGAAAGTCACAGCAGCACTTCATGATCGTCGTATTGGCTTGGTCCTTCGTGGCACAGAACACTCGTCCGGTTCGGTGCCTCTCGACTGCCAGAGTCTCGTTGTGCACCATGTGCCAATCTCGTTTCAGGGGCAGAAACTCGCAGGCGTAGTGGTGGCCAATCAGCACCACGCCCAGGTGCCCAGTGACACTTTCGGTCCAGCGAGGCCTGCCGTCGTCCAGTTGGTAGGCTCGCAGGTCGAACTGTGCGAGGCACCAGCGTGACTCGTCCGCGCGCACTTGCACTGGCAGGATCTCGGCGAAGAAGCACGTCCGGAACTTGTCCTCGTCGTCGTCGGCGGTACCCAGCAGTCCGCGCGCGCGTTCCACCGCCACTTCCGTGGGGCCGATGCAGAAGTCGGTGTCGTTGCAGCAGCAGACGACCGTGCCCGAGCCCTGGGCCGCACTTTGATTCCGACTCGTGGTGCAGCTGATGCTGGCGCCGGCGAGCTGGCAGTGCTGACTGGAGCCGTTGGTGGGCAGCACCAGCAAGCGCGACTGGAGGAATTGCTCCAGCGGTCGCAGCTCCAGCACCACCGCGCAGTGGGAGTCGACTTCGGCGCCACTATCCGCAGTCTCCATCGAGTCGAAGTCAAAGTAGCCCACACGCTGCACCGATCTGAAGTGGATTCCGCGAGCTTCTTTGTTCATTTTTTTTGCTTTGTTTTTGAGTTTACAAATTACCGTAAATTCTCCTATAGGAGCAAAGTGAACAAACGAGGTTTAAAGATGACTTGAAAACATTTTTTGGGAACTTTAACTGAATCATGTGTTCATGCCCGCTCACCTAAATGGAAAGTCTCCCTTCCAGCATCGCAGAGACTCGCTGGCGCATATATGCAGACCAACAATCAGCACGTTTACAAACATCGTAAAAGTGCGCAAAGAAGAATTGAGTTTCGTTAAACAATTTTTCAATGAAGAAACCAATTGCAGCAGTCGGTCGACTCGGTGCTTTAGAGCAGAGCTTAGCACGCGTTGCATTGCGTCGACGCATATGTTCATGTCATAGGTACCTACAATGTACTAGAATATGGCTATTGCAATGCGCTGTATAATACAGTCTGTATTTTTCAGTTTCAATGTGCACAAATGTTCTAAAGCCACGCAAGAAGCCGAGCGACCATTTTTCCGTATCCCTTTTGCTTCCTCGTATCCCGCGAACTTAACCTGCTATAGCATAGCCATAGTCATGTGGGAGTGGCTTTCACCCACTCCCCTAGTGGGTGAAAGCCCAAACCGCTTTTTTATAATGTGCATGGCAGTGTGACCAATAGGGCTGGGGGCGGGCTCGTCGTGGCCTAGAGCCCGCGCCCTTTGGAAACTGTCGTGTACCTGCTGCCAGCTGGCTGCACAATTTCACCCACATGGGTGATGTTGTGTAGTCAGTTGACACCTGACGGCAGCAGGGCACACTGGTAAAAGCAGAAACGCTGAACCAGCTGGGCCAGGTGCCTCCCTTCGGGGGTGGGGGGGGGGAGAGAGTGGGTGAAAGCCCCGACCGCTTATTTTGTAATGGTAACGGCTATAGCCATTGTCAACTGAACAAGTATTCTTATGCTTAGCAATGGTATTATGACAACGCGTATTTCATCACTTGCTTTGTACTATGTGTACTGAGCCTTGTTTTCAATTCCAACCGGCAAACAAGAACTACAAGCAGAGTACTTCAACAGGTTTGCAACTGGTTCGGCTCGGAAAAGTCACACTTGCAACGGCGCCAGGAGCGACTAGTCAATCACTCAGTGGAGGCTGTTGCCCTTGTCCCCTTTCGAACCCTTGTCTCCGTCCTCGCCCTTCGGCCCTGGGGCGCCATGGGCACCCTTTATGCCTGTAACTCCTTTAGGGCCGGCGAGTCCTGGCAGTCCTGAAATTGCAGTAAAAACTCCAATCCGAGGTACGGTATTACGATCAGAGATACCGTACTCGGGTACCGAAAACTTCTTTTACATACAAAGTGCCTCCGCCCGCATGATATGCGCTCCTTCCTGCGCAAGCTCCCACCGCCCACCCAAAATACCCACCAAAATACCCACCCTCCCCCCAAATAGTAAGCGCCACACGAAGGCGCCTTCCCAAGTGAGTGCGTAAACAGGGCCTCCACCACATTCACATAGAAGCGTGCAGAAAACGCATGTCAGCTGCTGTACCAGGGTCTCCTTTAGCACCCTCCGCACCATCGAATCCCGGTAGCCCTGGCGGCCCTACAATACCAGGCGCTCCTGAAATGAAATGACCAACGTTTCACGCACGCACACACGCACAACACAACGACATTACCTGGAAGACCTACTACGCCATATGCTCCCTTTCTGCCTCTCTCTCCTAAACAGGATTGGTGCTCCGTTGGTGTTGTGTTCCTCAAGCGAAAAGAAATAGCACTACCGTGCCAATACTGCAACTGCCGAATCGACTCGATTACACCAAGGAATTTACGCATAAGAAAACAACACGTACAATGTACACAATCTACCGCACGAGCTAATCAACGAGATGAATTGGATACGGTAGACAAAGTTCTCCAACAAATCTGCAACCTTTGCGTCCCATGCTCCCGGGCACGCCGTTTTCTTTGATGCTCTTCAGACGAATCACCTTCTCGTTTATCTGTCTGCAATCGCAGCGCAACTGTGGCGACAATAACTCCAATTCTCTGCAGTCAACATTGCTCCGTACCAACCTAAGTGTCACACTATTTCATAGTGCGCAGTAGCGCTTTTCTGTCCATTGTACCTAGTAGTACAGAGCTCTCAGACACTGCTCAGAATATAGCTGATACTGGTACGATCCGCGGCACGAACAAACGGTGGTTCAAATTGTGCCGAAGTTTGCAGGGGTATGTCGAATGCTGTGCTGG
>JASAMY010000015.1:0-67380 GCA_030248085.1 Paralinhomoeus sp. GSCO2_6 | reverse complement strand
GTACACGCAAAGTAGGCCAGACGTCCAAGAGGGGGAGGGGAAGCCTTCACACGCAAAGTACGCAAATCGTCCGCTATCTCCCTGCCTGGCAGGCTGGCCAACTGCCACCAACGACGTACAGGCGTACCAGCGCGTACAGCATACAGGGGCGACGCACAGTCGATAAAGACTACAAATGGGCGGCAGGGGAGAAGAGGGAGGGCAGAGACTCATGGTCTTTACAATAGGGTGCAAACTATGTCAGAGTTTTTTTTTACGAGTTTCATCCATTGTGTCATACTTTTTTGTTTGTTGAATTAGTAGCCCCAGTGGTCCTCTATCCTGCAAAAAATATGGCCACAACAAAGGCGCGGACATCAGGGGTCATATATTGGCTCAAAAGCCCCCTGCAACACAACAGTGGAGAGCCAGACAAACTTCGTTTGAGCTTTGCATGCATGGTGTGCTGACTGGAGTGCTGACTGAAGTGGTGGGTAACAAACAGTTCCATTAAATGCCCACAATCAAGTTCAAACACACTAAAAAAAACATAGCCTCAATTAATTAATCAATCAATCAATCAATGAGTGTGGTGTTACAGGGGCCATTTGAGCCCATATATGACCCCTGATGTCTGCGACTTGGTTGTGGCCATATTTGTTGCAGGACCACTTTAACAGAAGCGACCACAAGAACCGCGAACAGAACACTTGAACTTGTTTTGCCAGAAGCGTGGCCGGAATTGTAATCCCCCTCCCAACATTGACTTTGAGTCATTTACGGTAGGTAGGTAGGAGCAGTGAGTAAGTGTGAAAATTTGAAACGAGGTTGGCTGTGTACGTTTAAAATTGGACAATATTTGTGAAGGGGTCAAAGAGTTACTGCCAACACTGTTGAAGAGTGGGGGGGGGGCACTATCGAATCTACCGTCCATATGCGATGTGCTGAACTCGCTGGGGACCAGCGTAGGCCCGGTAGCTGATTTTTGGCACTCCCCAATGCGTGTCGTCACCGAACACCGCATCTCTTGACAGCAGTCCCACGGAGCAACCGCAAGAAGTCAACACGAGGAGTGCCTGCAACAAAGAATCTGTGCTACACGCCATTGGCCGTTGAAGAAACGAACAAACTGGGAAGCAGTTTTGAATGCTCTGGTCGACAACACGGAACGCAGACTGGAATGAATAATCGAGAGCGCAGAATGTGCGCATATCGTCCCCGTCGAGAGCCATAAGCCGTGGTGCAACCGATAATTTTCCGTAAGGTACGGACGGACACGGTATGGGCAATTTGAACACCGGTAAACAAGCTCGCTTTAAAAAAATCACTTCATTTTGAATGTGTTGCCTCTCATTTGAAGTTTATGTGCTTTGGAAGGGATTGGACGCTGTAGACTTCCTAGATTTCTTTAGCAGTTCCGAGCCAATGCTTTTGAAATCGGTGAAATCGCTGTACAAGCTTCCATGATACTGCACGGCGCCCGCTGTTGGCTCCATGGTAGAATATACATTATAATGCACTGTTTTTGCGTCGAAATGCTGCAAAGATTGCTTTTGTCAGAAAGGCCAAAGGTGTGCATTCCATTTCACATGCACCTTCACATTCACATACTTACAAATAATACATTCACATTCACAGACAAGCCAAGAGCAGACGAGACCTGCACCTGCCCCCCCCCGCTAAGAGATATTTGTCTCCCGGTCCCCTCCACCACCTCCTATTCACTCAGGGGCAGAACTTCAACTACAATGTATGGCGATCGTGCACCGTTTTCTGCTGGTTCCAGACGCCTAATTTACTCTTTTTCGTACCAGTTATGCACAATTTCACTGACAAACCACGCAACGCTAACAAACAACAAAACAGTGATCAAAACAAAACATCCAAGCATGTTGGTCAGTCCCAGGCGTCGTGTTCCGATCCTGGTTTCTGGTGGGCACTGACGCTCCTTTTGTGCAGCCATCAACTGAAAATATTCTTAGTTCAGACGGCCTAACGAGTTCATTAATACAAAAAAAAACGTGGGCTAGGTACATACCTTCTCTGCAAGAGGTCTTAGTGCAATGAGTGCAGCATTAAGCCTCGAGACCAGGTGTCTAGGA
The DNA here is from genome assembly GCA_030248085.1 of Paralinhomoeus sp. GSCO2_6. Taxonomy (NCBI): domain Eukaryota; kingdom Metazoa; phylum Nematoda; class Chromadorea; order Monhysterida; family Linhomoeidae; genus Paralinhomoeus; species Paralinhomoeus sp. GSCO2_6. The sequence continues at coordinate 65,299 of JASAMY010000015.1, read as the reverse complement.
ATTCCCTTTCTCATTATGTAACCCGCTTCGGCAAAGCCTTTGCTAACGCGCGGCTTATGCATGACTAGATTGCAACTGGTCTCCAGGTTTTTTGCTCGAAAAAATGTTTGGGACGGCGAGATCCAATGTTTGGGAAAGTGATCGTAGACGCCGGGAGCTTTATAGGTGAACACTGGTGGATTCCTCACGAATGCTTCTCGTAGAGACCTGAAGTGGCGTTAGGGAGTTTGCATTCTAATGTCTGTGTCAAATTCGTTGAAACTGTAGGTTTTTCGGAAAAATATCGAAGGTACTTGAGAATTAATTAAGAACATGCTATATGGATGGATACCCAAGCTGGAGCTCCGATTTCTACTGACCCTCATTTGCAATTCGGAAACCACCCATCCCACAATTGCAACTGACACCAAAAAATCACCTTTTTACTGGAAAGACCTAGCTTGCTGAAAATTGCGGGTTCGATAGGTACTGACAGTGTCATCTTTCACTCCAAAAATGGTTTAAATCGAATCGTACAATCTTGAGATATGGCCAAGACAAAATTTCAAAAAACGTCAAAAATAGCCAAAATCGCGATTTTCCAAAAATTTCGGATCACTTTGTTAATATCTCGAGAACCGTACGCTGGATCGAAATGGAATGTTTTGCTCGCATGTAGTCCTGACCAATACCTTTCCAATGACATGCAAATTTTTGCTCTGATTCCTTCCGTGGCGCTATTACGGTGCAGTTTCCATTTTTGGTGTCAATGCTCACTAAATTCGGTGCCATTCTGGTGTGCTTTGGTGGCATGTTCTGAAATTTGGCCACTATGTGCCCACAGCCATCACGCAGAAAGCACATCTTCAAGTTTTGATTGGACATTTCCATTTAGAGAAAACGCTAAGAAAGTGCCAGAGTCGACAAGTGCAAATTTTTGACTTTTGAGTTGACTCATTCTACTAGCACCAGCTTTAAGCCGTTAGCTAATGAGTCGCAAATATTGCCATGGTTGCTTGTGCGTGCACTCCAAGATAGAGAAAAGAGCTGTCGTGCGTCAACATGACAAAATCCGACCAGCAAAAAGATAATAGAAATGCACTATTCGCAGTGTCGCTAATGCTCGCACCATAACTCCGAGCTCCTATAATGGAAGCGAATGAAAGTCAGGGGATGCGTAGTGGACGCATCCGCCCAAACGCATGTCAAATTTGACTTCATTACTCCCATTCTCCAATGACTTATGACACGTCGAACAGTCAAACAATAAACCCAAAATTTGTGCTTGTCAACTCTGGCACTTTCTTAGCCATTTCTCTAAAGTGGAAGGTCCAATCAAAAAATCGACCCTTTCAGTTTATTAGCCCTCCTATATTTAGCCCCCCCCCTTCTTATGATTATACACCCTCCTGCGACTTGAACACAACTTCTTTTGTAAAGGTTTTGCTTGCTCGGGAGGAGGCCCCTGCCCACAAATTGCCCTCCCTCCGCGTGTAGCATCGTCTACACATTTCATTGCAGTGTTTGTGCTGTAACTATTGTAGGTAAGAAAATGTGGTGTAATTGTAGTACAATGTAGTTGCTAGTGAATGTGACCCTAATATATAGCACTTCACATGCCTATTTTTAGATGCAGTCAATAGAAGTTACGCTTATTACAGCATAGAAGATATATCAGAATCGTGCCAGAACCATTAGACTGACCTGTAGAATGACACATTGGACTCCCTGACCTCTTCGAAGAAGGACCAACTAGGATTAAAACTGGCAATCACCAGCTCTGAATTCTCAACTTTCCTCACAATATCATCCAACTTCTGCAGAGGGTCCAGCTTTGGAACTATGATGAGAGCTGGAAACAGTGCAGCCTGGTAGAGGCCCAGCAGAAGAGTGAGAAGCAACAAAGGTTGAATCCGCGTAAATCTCTCCAAAGGTGAATTTTCGACAATTAAAACTCGTCGAATAAGCCATCCCAAGGCAAACGAACTGATGAGAATCAGAATCGCGTACAAGGATACTTGTGCATCGAAGATGGTGAGAAGAGTTAGTGCAGACTTTGAAAATGATGGTTCTGAATAGCCCACGTGGCTGACAAAATCATCGAGTCCCCAGATACCATAGTGCCCCTATGTAGCGGGGAGGGGGGGGGGATTTGTGCTCTGGGCCCGTATGCTGACAACAATTGGTACTCGAATTAAATTAGAGCGCTCTAATTCAATCGGGGTTGGCAAACGATACGCCACTTGTATCCTTCAGCACGTAAGAATTAGAGTGGTATACGGTACTTGAATTAAAATTAGAGTAAGCCACTCGAATTAGAGTAGAGCGACGCACTTGAATTAGAGTGGCACACACACATAAAATTAGAGTGCTCCTACCCACTCTAATTTGCTGATTGCGCTAGAATTGTTTGCACACTTGAAACACATCTTTAAAATTTGTTGGTTGTCGTCATTCTATGGCTGCAAAGCGAAAGAATTTAAAGAATTAAAAAAAACTGACTGATGAGGAACTGTGCCAGCGGTTCTGTTTTGACCACGAGACAAACTATCTCACCGGTCATGGATGTAGAGTAATTGTTGAGTATATTTTATTTAGATGTTGAAGAAGCATGTGCGTATGGGACAGTGGACTTCCCCTTCCCTTGGTCGAATGTAAGTGCATGTTTAGACGCACGAGCATGGTAGTTGTGAGGTGTCATTTCACAAACATCTCGACAAACCTTCACAACCACAAACAGTAGCAAACCCAAATCACGTTCGAAAGGTGATCGATAGGCGAAAATTGGAACAGTGGAAACGCGTTCTCGTTGCCGTCACTCCAAAGTGGTAGACGTAGACGCAGAACGCAGGCCTTGGGCTGCGAAACGGCTGCCACAGTAGCGCATGTCGCGTCGCCTGCCCCCAGCTACGTCCCACACCACAACGACTCGCGTCGCCCTACAACAGAGAATATTGAAACACTCGATCAGGGAGGGGTTCAGTGGTTCAAATATTGCTGGATTAGCGGTCACCGCCGAAAGGATACCGCCCCCCCCCCCCCCCACCTTTTCCGGACTTACACCGCCGTATCCAGGGGACCCCCCACCTCCCCCGTGGCCAACGAGGAATGGGGGGGGGGGGGTGGCAGACGTACATGGTGGAAGGCAGACATGGTGGAAGAGGGGGGGGGCAGTAGAAGAAGCCCAGGAAGAGGGTTCGCAGCGGGTGGATTTTTACCCGCTGATTAACGCACCTATGTAGGGGGGGGGGGGGGGCAAGAGCTAGTTTCGCCTAATTTTGGACAACAAACGCATAGACAAAAGAAGAGAAGAGAACGAAAATTCTCGCCTGCGGCGCGTTATTGTGAGCCAAAACCCGGCGGTACTAAACGTGAAAAACGATTGCTTCCTATCTACCTAAATTTATGCGGAACATGTGAACTCTCCCCCCCCCCCCCACCCCGTCAGAAAATCTTGGATCTGTCAGTGCGGAAATCCCATCTGCGCCGCTGGGAGGGGGAGGGGGACACCCCTCACCTGGCAGACCCTGTCTATCGCAAAATAATTTCGCACCTACCCCCCCCCCCACCCCCTATTTCCCATATCTCAAGTTATTTTTTTAGCGTAAAAGCGACACAAGTTTTGCTTGCGGCGCTGCACCAAATATGTTACGAACAAAACTCCATCCCAAAACTCGCGATTTGTACCTCAATCATCCACTGGGCTAACCCTCTTCAAAAATTGTCGATTTTACCCTCCCTCTGACCCAATTTTTTCTGGGCTCTCACTTCACCCCTCCATCCTTTTCACAAACAAATCAAAGCTAGCAGTACCGAGTCGTCGATGAAGTGGTCGGTGCGGCGGCCGACGCAGTAGAGAGAGCGGCCTGTGGTGCGTCGCTGTCGACGCGCCGACAGCTGGCGGTGACGACGCCGACGCAGCCGTCGAGGCCGATGAAGTTGACGGAGTTTCCGAGTTTCTCGGCTATGCGCAACGCGCCGTCCATGCGGGTGGCGGCGACCCACCAGCTGTCTTCTCGCTTTCCCTACGTCGCAATAGCCCACGAAACGTCCAAAGTTCGGCAATAAAACGAGACGCTTAAGCTCAGAATTGACGACACACCTCCCACTCAACAGCATTCTTCTGGCTCGGGTCGGTGCTACCTTTACCTCCAGTTCCGCTTGCACTCGGCCAGAGAATAGCGCCGATCAGACGCGACGCGATGTCGACGTTGAACCGACTGACGACAGCTTCCCATGCGGGATCCAAAGAGGAACAGCCCTTGATCGCCAGTAAGTTGTCGAGAATAACCCCGCAGAGGCGTTCTGCTGCTGCACCTGCCGCTCCCGCCACTGCTGCTCCTGTCTTTCGACGACGATTTCTCCATTTTTCAGCGCTTTCCTCGAGTCGACGACAAAAAATGAGCATGCAGAAAAATGAAATTTTCGGGCGAGTGGCGTATCGTCCTAACCCACTTTAATTAAAGTTAGAGCGCTCTAATTTTTTTGTCAGCATACGGGCCCTGAGTGCACCTGGTGTACCTACCGTAAATCCTCCAATACAACCGCCCTCCAATAGTGCCCCCCTCCAATAGTGCCCCCTGGTACGGCAAGGTTGAAATAATAGAGCCCCCCTCCAATAGTGCCCCCGGGGGTAAGGGGTATGTTGTGCCATGTGCCTTTTATGGGCAAAAATATAGTGGTAGGTACATTTATATCGTGTTGTATACACACTACTACTAACCAATAATAGTACGTTTCAGCAACTATTAACGGTAAATCAACCATTAAATGTGGCAAAAGTGATCAAAATCACCGAAAAATCGGCAATTTTGACAGCGAAACTAGCATTGCCATTCAAATTTTTTAGGTTGAAATAATAGAAGCCCCCCCCTCCAATAGTGCCCCCCCTCCAATAGCGCCCCCGGGTTAAGGAGAAGTTGGAAAAATAGTGCCCCGGGGGCACTATTGGAGGATTTACGGTACATGGGGCAGTTTTAGCGTCCTAATTATTCTGCCCAAATCTTACTGCGTTTGCCCCCAAAATTACTTAACTTGCCCCCAAATTGCGCGCCCACTTACTCTGCCCCCCAAAATTACTTACCGTAAACCCTATAATTAGCCCCCCGGGGGCTAATTTTTTTGTTCGAGCTCTAGGAGGGTGTATAATTATAGGGGGGGGGGCTAATTATAGGGGGGGGCTTATAAACTGGAAGTGCCGATGAGTGGGAAGATGTGTGGGCAAAAAGGCGCGTGGAGGCGATTTTTAAGGGAAAAAGGCGCTGTGCACACACGTTGGTACACTCTAACACACTCTCACACAGTCTCACATGCACATACGTGTACATACATACACATACGCGACCATACATACACCCAGACATGGAAACATGTGCCTTTTAGACGATGGTTCATTTAGGGAGGGGGCGTAATTATAGGGGGGGGCTAATTAACTCAAAGTGGTCTTGGGAGGGTGTATAATTATAGGGGGGGCTAATTATAGGGGGGCTAATTAATTAATTACGGTAATCTGCCCCCAAATATACTTGCGTTGCCCCCAACTGGACGCTGCTCATTATGACCCCAAAATTACTTACTCTGCCCCCAAACTGCACGCATCTTTCCACGCTCTGTCCACTCGCAAATTTAGCAAATACCATAAAACCTCGAAAACAACCCCCCCCCCCAGTAGTGCCCCCGGTGGTAATCGGTATGTTATGCCATGTGCCGTTTATGGGCAAAAATAAAGTGGTAGGTACATATTTATCGTGTATACAACACACTACTACTAACCAACAATAGTATGTTTTAGCAACTATTAATGGAAATCAATAATTAATTGAGTAAAAAGTGATCAGTCACCAAAAACCAGTTTGCATTGCTATTCTAAATTTCTGGGTTGAAAGAATAGAGCCCCCTCCAATAGTGGCCCGGGTAAGGCAAGGTTGAAATCATAGTGCCCGGGGGGCAGTATTAGAGTATTTATGGTAGGCCAACCTATTAGTCCCATGTCTAGGTCGTGCCTCCTCACTCGATGGTCCTGCTGTACTCCCCAACTATTGGAGGGTTTATGGTAGTTCTTTTGAAGAAACAAAAAATGAGACCTGGCTTGTGTCCAAAGAACTGCAAGTCACTCTCCACTATCGGGTAGGAAAAATCAAAAGCTTGACGCCGGGTCTCCAGCGTGTTGAAGAACGCATCCGCGAGGATATCCATGGATCCGTTGATTAGAACGGATACTAGACCTGGAGAGTATATTGCACAGTAGGTTTCTCCATAAAATTTACAATGTACATACGGTAAACCCTATAATTAGCCCCCCCCCTATAATTATACACCCTCCCAAAACCACTTTGAGTTAATAAGCCCCCCTATAATTACGCCCCCTCCCTAAATGGACCATCGTCTGAAAGGCAACATTTTCCATGTCTGGGTGTATGTATGGTCGCGTATGTGTATGTATGTACATGTATGTGCATGTGAGACAGTGTGAGAGTGGGTTAGAGTATACCAACGTGTGTGCACAGCGCCTTTTCCTTTAACAAGCTCGTTTCAAAAAGCACTTCATTTGAATTTGTTACCTTTCATTCAAAATTTCTGTGCTTCGGCACAGATTGGACCGGTGTGCACTTCCTGGAAATTATTAGCAGTGACGATTCCTTTGGAATCGGTGAAATCGCCGCAAAAGCTACAATGATACGACGCCCCATTATTGTCTCCTTTGTTGCTTTGCAAAATGCACTGTTGTTGCATTGCCAAATGCTACACCACCTTGCTTTTTTTCAGAAAGTCCAAAAGTCTGCATTGAAATTGCAGATAGAGGAGACAGGAGGGAGGACGTCCACGTCGGCCCCTAACCTTGAGCATGTGTTTTCCCAGAAATTTTGCTCGGGGACGCAGAAATTTTGGTCCCAGAAAAGAATTTTCTCCCAGATTGGGCCCTATCCTTTAAGCATGCGTTTTCACGAAAATTTTGCTCGAGGAGACAGAAATATTAAATGTCTTTTAATGTTTTCTAGAATTTTTTTTTAGAATAAATCTAAAAAAATGTGTATCTCCAAATTGATCCCAAAAATGCTCAAAATTAGCCCCCTATAATTATACCCCCTTTTAGAGTTCGAACGAAACAATTAGCTCCCCGGGGGGGGGGGGCTAATTATAAGGTTTACGGTACGCTCACCACTCCACTGTTTCGTGGTCTCATTGTAGAATGCGTAGCCATCTTCAGGAGTGACTCTGAGTCTTTTCGTCTCGTAGGGAATGCCTGCAAGGTTCAGCGCCAATCCAAGCAGCCATGGTGAGACTCCAACGACAGGGCACGTCTCTGTAGGAACCAAAGTCGCCTCTGCCACTGCGCATTCGGACGTGGAGGGCGGCTCCGCGAACATGCCAACTTGGAGCAGCTCGCCAGTAGACATCACAGCCTGGCTCTGTGTGAGAGAAAGTGTGTAGCTCACGCGTTAACTGTCACCCTAGTATATGACACGTCAACTATACATGTACATCCAGAGCCAGTCCCAATTACACGAAACCGAACCAGCCCTCTCCCGGTGTTTGCTGATCATTTGAAACTGGACTCGACTGCATGTTGACCGATTGACAACACATGTGGTGTGGCTGTTTTCATAGTGTGGCGGCTGGGTTCGAGGAGTGCGGGGGGGGGGGCACTGCCTCAAAAGACGGGAATGGCCAGAAGATCGTCACGTCGCTCGACGACAGCCTCTGCAACAAGCTGTACATGTTGCGCCTATCACGACCAACAGAGCAGCAGTGAATTTGGCGCCACCAACTGTCAACTGAGTAAACGCCCATCACGATCAACAGAGCAGCAGTCAATTTGGCGCCACTAACTGTGAACGGGCGGGGTGAACGCCCGCTCACGATCAACAGAGCAGCAGCGAATTTGGTGCCACCAACTGTCAACGGGGTAAATGCCCATCGCGATCAACAGAGCAGCAGTGAATTTGGTGCAAGCAACAGTCAACAGAATGAATGCCCATCACGCACCTGCTTGCACAGCATGATCATGTCGACCATCATATGCAAAATCAGTTGCTTTATTCCTTAATGTACACATGGCGGCCAAAGCCGCATGCGCCTCTAGTATTTCAAAATCTATTCTAATTCTAATTCTTCTAAAGATTCTGAAAGATTGGACATGGTGACGCTGGGTTTAGCGAGAATGAAGCCAGAGCCAGGCTGTTTGTTTAATATCCGAAATCCCGATCCATTGGTTCACGCTTGTCCACCAGTGCAGTCAGTCTCGCGGTCAGTAATGGCTGACTCCACGATCCTGCCGTCGCAGAAGCTTCTACTGCGCAACAAGGCGACCATCGCCTGGCCGCTGAATCTCCGCTTTGAAAACGCCAACAACGCCAAAACCTTTCGGCCCTGGTACAAAGATCTGGCGTTGACTGTTGACCTGAGCCTTCGAGTTGAACAAGAGCCCTGCAAAGTGTGCGCTCAGCAGACAGGTGGCCACTGCGATTGCTGCGTGCAGTTCAAGGCGACGAAACAGTTGGTACTGACCGAGGGACTTGTGTACTGGACCAGAGCCTCCATACAAACGAAGGGGTGGGCGCCGGTCCAAGACCAGTCGCCTTGGCGGACAGTTCTCGAGAGCTCGCAGCAGTCGTGGACGCTCCTCATAAGAAAGCTCCATCTCAGTCAGCTGGTCTCCGCAGCTTTGCGGCTTGAGCTGACACTCGAGGGAGCCGGGCTCCACGTCGGCGTGCCTCCGGCCGTGACTGCGCCCTACAGCCACCCGGCTCTCGCCAACCTCGCCTCGCTGTTTGACCGACAGGACGACTCGTGCGATCTCGTCGTCAAGGCAATGGGCGGTGCCGAGTTCAAGGTGCGTATGTAGCTCTGCACTTGCAATTTACGCGCTCGCGCGCAGCTCGTGAGACGCACAGGCGCACGCGCTCGTGCTGTCGTCCGCGTCCGCGCCCCTCGAGCGTCTCCTCTCGGTCGACATGCTCGTAAAGCGGCAGGGCAGCGTCACCTTCGGAGAGTTCGGAGCCGACGACGTGCGCGCCTTCGTCCGCTCCCTCTACGGCGCGCGCTTCCAAGAAGTCAAAGCGCTCGACGGCGGCGCGCTGCTCGAGCTGCTGCGACTCGCGCACATGTGAGTGATGGGGCAGTGTCTGGGGCTGCACTGAGCGCGGGCAAGTCACGGTCCGCGACTGCGACGCAGGTACGAGCTGCCGTGGCTCGTGGACTGGGCCTCGCTGGCGCTGCTGCCCAAGCTGACGGCCGACTCGGCGAAGGAGGCGCTGTCGGTGGCGGTCGCGATCGACGCCGACGTCCTCCTCAACGCCGCCTTCCACGAGATCGGCAAGAGTCAGAGCGAGACGCCCTCCGCCGCAGTAGAGCAAAAGCTGGCTTAGTGTGCTGCAGATGCAAAGTTTGAGAAATCCTCGAATGCAAGTATTGATGATTGAGAGTTACGGCTGGTGGCTTATTTTAAGAATTTGCTTCGATGCCGCAGCCTCCGATAAGTCTCATTTCTGTCAAATCGTTCGCTTGTTCCTTCTTCGAAATGCAGAGCGTCTGGAAAACAGTTGGAGAAAACCGCGCGTGCGTGCGTGCGCCCGTTTCGTTGTTTCGCCGCCGAGGTTTATTAACCAGAGATTATGCAACAAAAAATTCTGAAAGTCGGGAGCGTCACCACGAGCAGACTGTGGCTCAATTTCCACAGCGACAAGTAGGGCCATATGTTGCCCGCTTGGAAAATGTATATAATGAGCCAAACGATTTCTCCGATTACCTAGTTCTAGCTGTTGTGTTTGTTCTGTACAATATGTCAGATACAATGTTGACCCGAACTGCTCCTCCAATGGTTCGTATCATACTCGGTTTGCTCGTAGCAGTTTGTGCTGTTGTCGGAGCTCGACAACGCGCGTTCGCCTTCTTACATCGTCGCGAGGCGACAGACAAGCCACTCGCCCTGACGAACCCTTCCATCGGCGGTTCGAATCGCCGATATAAACCGCAGTGAACTCTCGTTTGTGTAAACAGGAAACATATGTCTGTACCCACATTCGCTTTCCTCCTGCAGGATAGAACACTTGACCCTGGAGCCCAATTAGAAGGGCAGGCCTTCCAAGGTTGCAATTGAAATGTTGCAGCGCTGAAAGATTTGACTCCGATCGATATTCTATACATTCTACTTTATACATAGGATTCTGCAACAACTAAAAATGTCACCCGCTTAGTTTATGTTGCAGACGAGCAAACCATCCGAGAAAAGATCAAAACGGCAATTCGGAGTCAACAGAACGCGTTCAACAACGCCAGCAAAAGCCCCGAAGCGAGGGGTGCCGCGGTCGCCGCTCACTACACCGACGGAGCGAGTCTTTACCCGGCCAACAAAGATGATGATGATGATTATGGAGCACCCTTTAACTCCAAGGAAAGTGGGTCACTCAACAGCGTTCACGTTAACTGACTGCCCTAGGTATATACAATGAACATGCAGATTTGCATGTACGTAATTTACAATTTACGCAATTTACATGTATCCTTTTCACGTACCAAAATCCATCCGTATAAAATCAACTATTATGTCCACATAATGTAAATCCTTCACTGGTGCCCTGGGGCACTATTCTTTCAACCTCTCCTTACCCTTGGGCACTTTCGGATTGGAGAGGCGTTCTATTCTTTCAACCTTGCCGTACCCTGGGCACTATTGTGCGGGGGGGGGGGGGATTCTAGTGGAGGATTTACGGATTTTTTTTTTAGAAATCGGAAATCTCCACTTGCAGGCATCGCGGCGTACTATGCGGAGGACGCGGTCTATTTCGACAAGATGGAGTTGCACGTCGACGAGACGGTGGTCGACGCAGTCGTCGTCTTTGGAAGCTACAGGCTGACCGGACCGGGCGGCTGGGATGAGATGGGCCGGTGAGTGGCAAGCCACTGAGATAACAGGGACGCAAATCAAAGTTGTAAACGTCAACGGGCTTACAGCGGCAAATGCGATGCACTTGCTGGCGATCCATGCTGACAATTATTCACATGTTTTTGGGGAGCTTGGTACCGTTTGCTGCTTCTCTATGGGCTTCAGACTGCAGATTCTGAGGATAAAGTCGTTGAAAAGAGTCAAAATAAAAAGACAAATACCAGAATATGCATATGGATGTGCTACTGTCGTTTAGATTCGCTCAGCTGTACAGAGTTGACAAAGCCAGCGGTGAAGTGAAGATTCTCAAGGACATCTACAACTGAGACATGGAAACAGCAGATGCTACAAGGTTCTCGCTGCTGAAGAGGAGGAGGAAATATTCAAAAATGATAATTTTTGAATTGGAGACTTTGAATGTCTCCTGATTCATGTTTTACGTTTTTTTAGTGCGGAAATAAATCTAAATTAAAATAAACAGAAATAATCTGGGGCGTGATCATCTCGAAAAAAATCACGTTCATCATATTATATTACAGTTGTCTCATGCTTGTGTAGCTCAACACGCATGTACACCACCAAGTCACCACTCAACAGCCTTAGACAGCGAAATTTTGTTGTAAGAAATTTATTCGGCTTACACTACCAAGTGCTACTTGGTGGGTCAATCAAAGCGATCCCGCTTTTGAGACTTTAGTGTGACTTTGGAAAGTGACAGTGACTGTTGGTGCTGAGTCGGTGAGTGACCTCGTAGCGCTGCAAGGAACAAGCAACATGGCGTTCACAATGCGGAGTGGAGCGATCATTACCGCAGCAGGTGTAGCACGCAATATCGCACGTGGTTCGCATCGATTGCTACCCGCGCATTTGGCTTGGCTTCCCACAGATTCATTCCATTGGTAGCGTTGGTGGCCTGCGCTTGTTCGGATCTGTGCCGAGAGTATACCCACGCATGAGATGCGTGCGTGCGTTCGCGTTCGCACGTGCGTGCACGCGCCCGCTACACTCGCTCCTTCCAATGCTGCTTCCGCCGACAACAACAACCGTTCGACCTTTGCGAACAAAGTGCGTGCTGAACTGCGCCTTTCATATCTGCGCATGTAATTTCCACAATTCTGCCGGCAGAAATGGGTCTGCTTTGCTGCATCTGGTCTACTCAGTGACCGTCGTCGCATCATGAAGCTTGTTGGGACCATTACGTTGATGATTTTCGTCCGATCAGGCACAGGTCAGTAACGCCTGTAAGATGTATGTAGAGTAAAACGTTGTTGAATATCACGTGCGTGCGTGCGTGCGTACGTGCGTGCTTGGCGTGCGTGCGTGCGTACGTGCGTGCTTGGCGTGCGTGCGTGCTTGGCGTGCGTGCGTGCGTGCGTGCGTGCGTGCGTGCGTGCGTGCGTGCGTGCGTGCGTGCGTACGTGCGTGCGTGCTTGGCGTGCGTGCGTGCGTGCGTGCGTGCGTGCGTGCGTGCGTGCGTGCGTGCGTGGGTGGCGTGGGAGCTAGCGTGCGAGCGTGCGTGCGTGCGTGCGTGCGTGCGTGCGTGCGTGCGTGCGTGCGTGCGTGCGTGCGTGCGTGCGTGCGTGCGTGCGTGCGTGCGTGCGTGCGTGCGTGCGTGCCCTCGCTCACTGCGTCTTTCATTAAGTAGTTCGCGGATTCGGACCGCTGACGTGCTACCAAGACCTTCGTTTCGACCCGCTCAAAGTTGGCGACACGCTCAAGGAGGTGCTCTGCCAGAATGCTACGCTTCACCTCTGCTACAGGGCCGAGTGCTGGGACACCGACCGTAAGTATCGCAGTCGAAGGCAGTTCCACGGTCCCCTGCACCCGGGTCAAAAATTCTGTTTCCAATCGACGGCGTTTTCTCGCTCCCGATTTTGTGCGTCAGCAGATCACGACACCCCCCCCCCCCCCTCCCCCTCAGTTTATGGTTCGCTATAAGAGATTGTCCTAAAGGCAGTAAACGGCCCTCCTCTAATGAAATAGCGAGCGTCCTTGCGTTCATATGTAGTAGACTTTACCGCAATATGCAGTGCGTTTGATTTATTCTTGATAATCTAAAGGGTGTTTTTTTTTATTTGACCACATTTTGTTTTTGAATAACTTTCGCTAGATAAGGCCGATTGCGCTGGAATTTTGAGGGATTGTAGCACAATGTCGGACGTTTTGTTCCGCAAAGTTTCGGTCTGATCGGTTAATCGACGCGGGTTTTACAGGCTCTCAAGTGGAAAGGCCCGATTTTACACATTTTTGTGTGCATTTCTGCACCTGCAGTCGTTTGTAACTTTTGAAGTTTTAAATATTCTTTTTTGCAAATTAGCATGCTCTGTTGTTTCTTTGATTTGCACTCTCTTCTCGCTCATTTTTCATGATCAACCAAGGATATTCGCGGGCTGAAGCAGCAGCTGCGTAGAGTGTGGACAACGGCGGCGCATCCAGGAGCTGCTGTGCATCTAGACGCTGCTTGACTGAAGACGTCCCCCCTTCTCGTTCCAACCCAACGGCCCTATTCAGGGCCACCGCGAGGTCAAAGACCTACTCTGCGCCTCTTCTTGGCGAACCTTGGGCAACGCCACTTATGCTATGGCTTAGCAGAGAGGCACAAATGTGAAAAATCGGGTCTTTTCACTTGAGAGCCTGTAAAACATGCGCCGGTTAATCGATCAGACCGAAACTTTGTGGAACAAAACCTCCGACATGGTACTACAATCCTTCAAAATTTCAGCGCAATCGGCCTTTTCTAGCAAAAGTTATTCAAAAAGAAAATGTGGTCAAATAAAAAAACACCCTTTAGCTATTGCTGAGAGCTGTCACCCGAATTATCAGCGATAGACCGCCGAATCAAACAATGCTTCCAATTCCAATGCGCAATCGATGTGCCTCGCTCAGAGCTGGTCATGATCCGCGGCTGCACGGAGAACGGCGCCGCCTGCCATAGACGCTTCACCCGGCGCACGTGCCACCGCCAGCTCTGCCAGCTCTGCGACACCCACCTCTGCAACTCCGCGCCCGCCACGCTCGCTCCTCTGATCACCCTGCTGATCCCGCTAATCGCACTAATCAATCGCTGATCTGATCGGAGTTCCATATGTACATAGGTCCCCCGGGCCGCTATTGCGTCTCGCCCTCGGCTTCCCACGGCCATTACTTATTGGGAGGAGAGGGACTATTGTTTCTTCATCCTTCGACCATGGTGAGAGAGGCACTATTGGAGAATTCACCGTATCTGCTGTTGAGAGAAAGTCGCGTCCACTGCGATTATCAAGGTTACATGTATATACAATGGGACGCAAGTGGGTGAATTCGAGATGAGTGTCGATGTGGCAAAGCAAGAATTGGCGAGCGTCAAAAACTTCTATGTGTACGTACCGTACGCACATCTTGTACAGCGCATCGTTATCGTACATGTATGCGGTTACCGCAACTGTACATTTAGCGATTCGCTCGTTCTCTTTTCAATGTTCATCACTGCAACGAATCGCCTTTTATAATTGTCGCATCGTGTCTGTTCTGTGCTTGCGTCGTACACGCGGGTGTTGCGCTTGGGCCGACACCATACAGTACCGTACCGCGGAGTCTGTTGAACCCAAAGTTTTGCCTTTCGCTATTCGTGCACGGCAAGTGTTGATTGAGTCAGGTGGTGTTTGTCCGTGCGTGCGCTCGTTCGCCCGTTCCTCCCCCTGGAATGTGGGTGTCTAAAACGCGGCGCGCAAAGGTCGACGGCTAGTCGCACGCGCACGCACACACGCACGCACGCACGCACGCACGCACGCACGCACGCACGCACGCACGCACGCACGCACGCACGCACGCACGCGCGCACGCACGCACGCGCGCACGCACGCACGCACGCACGCACGCACGCACGCACGCACGAGCGCGCGCGCGCGCGCTAAGTCAACTGCGTGTGCCTCTGTCAGTCCGTGCGTGCGCTCGTTCGCCTGTTCCTCCCACTATGCTGGCAGTCTGCAGCGCGCAAAGGTCGACAGATAGTAGCTGCGCGCGCGGGCGCGTACGCACGCACGCACGCACGCACGCACGCGCGCACGCACGCACGCACGCGCGCACGCACGCACGCACGCACGCACGCACGCACGCACGCACGCACGCAGGCAGGCACGCACGCACGCACGCAGCCGCGCACGCGCGCACGCACGCCAAGCACGCCAAGCACGCAAGCACGCACGCACGCACGCACGCGCTAAGTCAACTGCGTGTGCCTCTGTCAATGCGTCCGTCAATTCGTGCGTGCGTGCGTACGTGCGCTCGTTCGCCTGTTCCTCCCACTGGAATGCGGTGGGGGCAGTCTGCGGCGGGCAAAGATCGGCGGCTAGTCACTTTGCGCTTTCAGACCAAACTGGGCGCAAAAAAGCGACCACCGGCGGCGGGGAATCGATTCCATATCTCGGCGACCTTTTCTCTACCGACCGACCTTTAGCTTCCGGCGCTTTGCGCGCCCAACGATCAGCCGCCAGTCGCTATTCGCTTGAGTCTTTCGGTTCGCAAAAGAGGTGACACTTCAGAAGATACTGTACGGTGTGCTGTTGAAGGTACCGTAGTCGTTCAAGCAAGTTCAAAAGACCAGACGGCAATGAAGATCGTCGGCGTGCTGGCTGTCCTGGCGCTGCTCGCCATTTTCGGTGAGTACGAGTTCTTTTTTTAATTAAAAGTTAGTAGGAAAGCCAGCGTCACTTGTTTTGAATTTGTTAAAAATGTGCTATCTTTGTGACGACACCCAGTAACGCTGCCCCACCCCAACGCACCGGTAGAGTAGCTGCGCGAAGCCGCAGGTCTCGATTTTTGCAATAGTTTTATCGTACTGGCTCTCCACACATCGACCGCTCCAATTTACATTCCCATATTTACCCACCCCCAATTAAATATATTCCTATGGCCTGAATGAAACAGTTAGCCCCGAATTAGCCCCAACTAGCCAATTATAGGGCTTTTGGTATGCATGCACGTTAGAGCCTGTGATCTTCTTAGGGGCTGGCGCTCTGAAGTGCCACAAAGGAACGGGCGATGAGAAATTGGTGGAGGAGGAGTGCGGCGCAGGAGTGTTGACCATCGGTGGCTTCGGCATGAGTGTGGGGGGCGTTAGCACTGTCGATTGGAAGTGCAAGAAGACCTACTGCCCGCTGAGTGAGAGGCGCCGCGAAAAATTGCACGCACGCACGCACGCACGCACGCACGCACGCACGCACGCACGCACGCACGCACGCACGCACGCGCGCACGCACGCGCGCACGCACGCACAGGCACGCACGCACGCATGCACGAACGCACGCACCGGCACGCATGCACGCACGCACGCACAGGCACGCATGCACCGCCACGCACGCACGCACGCACGCACGCACGCACGCACGCACGCACGCACGCACGCACGCACGCACGCACGCACGCACGCACGCACGCACGCACGCACGCACGCACGCACGCACGCACGCACGCACGCACGCACGCCCGCCCGCCCGCCCGCCCGCACGCACGCACGCACGCACGCACGCACGCACGCACGCACGCACCGGCACGCACGCGCGCACGCACCCGCACGCACGATCGCCCCGGCTCGCAAGCAGGCGCTGGCACGCACGCACGCACTGGCACGCACGCACGCATTGGCACGCACGCATACACACGCACCGGCACGCATGCACGCACCGGCACGCACGCACGCACCGGCACGCAGGCACGCACTGGCACGCACGCACTCACAGGCACGCACACGCACGCACGCACGCACGCACCGGCACGCACGCACGCACCGGCACGCAGGCACGCACCGGCACGCACGCACGCGCACGCACGCACGCACGCTCACGCTCTCACGCACCGGCACGCAAGCACGCGCTGGCACGCGCGCACGCACTGGCACGCACGCACGCATTGGCACGCACGCATACACACGCACCGGCACGCATGCACGCACCGGCACGCACGCACGCACCGGCACGCACGCACGCACTGGCACGCATGCACGCGCGGGCACGCGCGCACGCACCGGCGCGCACGCACGCACCGGCACGCACGCGCGCGCCGGCACGCATGCACGCACCGGCACGCATGCACGCACTGGCACGCACGCACGCACTGGCACGCACGCACGCACCGGCACGCACGCACGCACCGGCACGCATGCACGCGTCGGCACGCACGCACGCACTGGCACGCACGCGCGCGCCGGCACGCATGCACGCACTGGCACACACGCACGCGCCGGCACGCACGCACGCGCCGGCACGCACGCACGCGCCGGCACGCACGCACGCGCCGGCACGCACGCGCACCTGCATGCGTACACTGTTTTCTTTAGGCAAGAGAACCTCGCGAGGTTGCACCAGTGGAGACAGCTGTGCAAGCCTCCAGGCAATTTGCGAGGGCGCCGAGTGCCACTTTTGCGACTCGGACCTCTGCAACGGCGTGGCCAAGTCCCACTCCGTCCACACGGCGGCCCTCCTCGTCATCGCCGTCACGGTCGGCACGCTGCTCGCCCTCAAGAACTGAGTTCTGACTGAACTTATGACGTCAGCGCGTCGCAAACCCTCCCACGCAGTCTTGATAACTGGCCGTTTCCAGTTCAATCCGGTCCAAACCGCTCCTCACTGGTCCAACTAACCGCCTCTCGTCAACCCACCATAGCTGAACGACGGATTTGCATATTTCTAAAATATCTCCCATATTGTAGTTGACTCCCCCCCCCGCCACCTTCCTACCCTGGTCAACATCGACCCATCCCCTGTCAAAAGTCTTTGTCCGACGAACGTACCATACTATTTTTGCTGAGAGAGTGGAGGGTTTGCGGCGTATGCGTACGTCCACTAGGCGTTTCCTCCATACATACATACATATACCATTAGCTGGGTTGATTTACCCAAACGTTTACCTCTTACTTTGAAGTCATCTCGCTGAGTGGCTCATTGTGATTCGTACCATACAACGCCCGTTATTTTGCGTCATACTAGCGCAATCGCTCACATATTTGGCGAAAGTCTTGAACTGCCGGTGTGGTGTGGTGCGAAACAAATTGTATTTGGTTGGGAACGTACAGTGTATATACCCTCAGCACGTCATTCAAAATAAACGGTAGAAAACACAAATACAAAACGCTCGACGTGCGTGCGTGCGTGGGTGGATGCCGGTTGTTTCTGTTGGATTTTTTTGCAACGCTAGGAGGCCGTCAATGGCCCATTGTAGCACACCGATCTCCTCGACGCCTTCCTGCCTAGAGCCTCATGATTAGCCAAAGACAGTCGAAAGAACGCATAACGCAGCGATGGCACGAGAGAATGCATCGAAAGGGAAGTCAAGAATCGAACCCAGAACCGTGCGCGCAAGAGGCCGATTCTCTACCACTAGGCCATGCACTGCCCACGTGCGTGCGTGCGTGCTTGCGTGCGTGCGTGCGTGCGCGCGCGCGTGCGCGTGCGATTGAGCTACATTGCTGAGAATTACGGCTAGGCTGCGCCCTCTCGACTGCCGTTGCAGAAGGCAGATTAGGGGGTCGGGCCGCAACGCCAAAAGAATATCGAACAATATCGAACAACATCGAACAATATCGAACAATATCGAACACCGAAGAGTATCGAAAACTACTGTAAACGCGCAATATTGACCAGTTTCTGTTTATGACAGTTTTACGACCCGTATTTACAATAGAAAAAACTTATCCACAATTAAATAGTCGTGATTGTTTGATTAGGTGCGTCACATGTAGATAAAGTCACATTCTTGGTAATCAACTATATAGCGACTGCAAGGGTCGTGGATTTACGCGCACCTCACTGTTCATCTGATACACCGACCGACGACGTATTAGATGTGTACACGATTTTCAATTTGATGCGTATTCGTTCAGAAAAGGTCTGCGTTCCGTGGCTAGCTTCAGCAAACAAACAAAAAGTGACGAGAATTTGTTTGCAGTGTGGCGCGTGTCATTCAGAACGAATCCTCTGCGACAGCCCGCCCTCGCCATGAATTAACTCTGTAACATTTTCCCAGAAATGAAGCGGTACAGTTCGACACCTTTCATTGGAAGCAAGCGCGCCGGTTTGTGCATAATAAACGCCATGGCGAGTGTGTATCGAACGCGTGCCAAGTGCCACTAATTTAGCAGTCCCGTGTCAAGAAAATCAGAGAGTGAGTAGACGGGGCGGCGGACTCAGTGTTTGCTGGCGTTCTGACGACTACGTACTTGCGAGGCGCCGCGTTGCCCCCGTCCTCGACGGGAGAGGTCGACGCACGAGTACAGCTCAACGAACGTACAGTACAGCTCAGTCCACCCCGCGGCTCTGCTCGACGCCCTGGTGCAAGTCGGCGCTGGCACCTGCGGAGGGCGGTTTCCGCAGAGCTTTCAGCCAGCGGAAAGCGATCCAGTGACCCACGACTACCCGGATGCCGCTGGAGGAGAAGGCCTGTATTGCAGAGGTATACAAATCACGTATCCTTGCGAAGCTGTTCATGTACATAGCAATGTACCTGCGCTGCACATTCAAAAGCGGAGTGTTGTGAGGGCTCAATTACAGCGTCGTAGTGAATCCACCGGTGTTGGAGTGGAGCCGAGCTGTCAGAATTAGAACAAATTTACCGGAAACGCCTCTAAACATATGACATTCCGATCTACCTTTTATTCGTGTGCACTCTATTACACGTTAAACATGTTAAACAGACGAGTCATATGTGCAGGCAGAGCGCCCCACTTCGTTGCAATGGTGCGATGGCAAGACAGCTGTCGTTTCTACGACGGAATGAAGACCCCGGTGTCTTCGCCAGCAAACTTTGAATTGGATTTGATCGACTGTGAGCCATCGTATGCGGTGTACGTTCGCGTTTAAGTCAGCTTGTGTCGCTGCTGCTCTCCTTGTACCGGCGGCCTGCTTTCTTTCCCGTTGTCATCGTTGTTATCGTCATTGCATTCAACGGAAAATGTATATCGCACTTTTGGTAGAGCCACCGCCCACCAACACCAATATGCATTCAAAACCGTTTTTGCAACTGTTGCGCGTGAATCATGGCACCCCGAATCACAGCAATTTTTGAATTGTCGTGGTTCTACAGCGTTGAGCATTCATTATCGATTTTTGCTTTTGGCGCTCCCGCAGGCATTTTGGCGCTCCCGACCTGCTTTGGCGCTCCTTGGCGCTGCTCTTTGGCGCTTCGGCTCCGAACCCAGATTAGAGGATACTGTACATATACTCCGTGTCTGGCTGCACGATGATGCCGCGCTTCTACTCTGCGCACCCAAATCCGTGGCCTGCAAAGGACTCAATTACAAGGCACGACAGTAACTGCACAACGTCGCGACCCACACCCCCACCAACAAGCGCGTCGCATGGCTCTGGGGCGATGATTGCCTCGTGTGTCCGTCCGGCTGTCAAAATCCGGAATGCAGGGAGTCTGGACTGGATTGCGCTGCGTCATGTTTGCGCGTCCACGCCCGACTACTCGCGCGTGGACGCTGTAAGGTCAGCTATGCGGCCCGATTTGCGGTTCGACGCAAAAACCAACGAGCGACGGCGGCGAAATCAAAGCCGAGCCTACGGCGCCGCCGCTAGCCGTTATTCGGTTCTAGCCTCCATCTCTCTCTCGGCGCGCAAAAAGACCACTGACTTTGAGAGGAGAGTGCGTGCTGTTTAGGCGGCTACGGTATTCCGATCGGCAGCATTCGTCGGCAGTTGAAGAAGCAAGACGACAATGACGACCGTCATCGGCCTGTTTGCCAGTCTGACGCTTCTCGCCGTCACCGGTGTGCCGTTCTTGCTGTCTCTATTAACCGTCTAAACGGACAAGAGATTTAACGATGCTTAATTTTGGTTTTTACATTCAAAACACGACAACTTTCCATAGGTTCCCGTTTTTTTTGCGCAGTGCAAACTTTTCGTCCGCAACGGGGGTTCGACTAACGTCCTCTCGTCCCCTCCCCTGGAACCGTGGAACCCATGATGGGCACCCCCCCCCCCCCCTCATAATTACCGCCCCTCTCAGAGGCCATCCAAAACGGGGGAGCGCCCGGGGCGCTTAATTATAGGTTTTACGGTATCTGTCATTTCACTCTGTTCAGTGGGTCGCGCGAACGCCTTGAAGTGCTTCGTCGGCACCGACAAACACGTACAGGAAACGAATTGCGCGCTTCCTGGCACTGAGACCGTTTGCTATACGGTGAAATGCACTAAACGTGAGTGTTTTTTTTTAATACGGTAAGCCTTTTTCTTGAAATGTGTGCGCGTCGCATGTTTTTGGTGCCAGTGTCACTCACACCCGCACTTGCTCACACTCACGCGCGCGCACACACGTCATCGCACGCACGCACGCACGCATGCACGCACGCACGCACGCACGCACGCACGCACGCACGCACGCACGCACGCACGCACGCACGCACGCACGCACGCACGCACCCACGAACGCACGCACGAACGCACGCACGCACGCACGCACGCAAACGCGCGCCCACGCACGAGCGCACGCAAACGCGCACGCACGCACGCGCGCACGCACGCACGCACGCACGAGGAGCCCACCTGTCTGCTTCGGGAGGGGGGCATGGTGCTTGGGTCTAGTGGAGCATCGTGCGTGTACAGTGTGTACAGATAGGCACACTGCGGTCGTTGGCATTGCAGCGAACAAGCGGGAGTACGGCTGCATGCCTGCTCCAGTGGTGCAATCAAGCTGCAAGATGTTCTCCATGGGCTGCACGGTCGGCCACAGTTGCGAGACTTGCGACGAGGAGCTGTGCAACGCGTGCGTCGACGCCGACTGTCCTCCTCCCCTGCCGCCGGTGTCTGTGGGCGAGCCTGCTGAGAAGCCGCACGGTTCCGCAAAGGCGGCGCCGAGCAGTCGCACTGCCGCCCGCCTGAGTCAACTGATCGGCAGCGTGGCCGTGTTGAGCATCTGCTTTGGGCAGTGATTCATGAGGGAAGGGTATATACATAGCCCCTGAATGCGTTCGCCGCGATCCGCAGATTTGGTGCTGTGTGTGCCGCGAGATTACAGGCGCTGCACGCTCCACGTGTTTGATCCCGAGTTCTTTTGATTCATTTCCGTAACCTAACTCAGGCGTACAGATTGTAAATATAAGACCGTATTGATTCGATTGAAGAAGTCCGCGTCACCCGTGTTTGTAGTGGAAAGTGACGCGCCGATACAAAAGGACACAGTGCCGCACCGAATAAAACGACGCAATAAGACATGGATTACTAAAGTAATGTTAAGATCAGAAGGAGCAGTACAGCAGGCAGGAGGCACCGGTGTCACTTTGCATGACTTTATCGGACTGCTTTGCAACCAGTGCCTCACAGCACCGGTTCCGTTTCTAGCTTTGTGGGCGAACAGGCTCGTGGAGGCGATTTTTAAGGGAAAAGGACGCTGCGCACACACGTTGGTACACTCTAACACCCTCTCACGTGCACATACATGTACAGACATACACATACGTGACCATACATACACCCGTCCCAGACATGGAAAATTTCGCAATTCAGACGATGGTCCATTTAGGGAGGGGGCGTAATTATAGGGGGGAGGGCTCAGGTACAGTGTATGTATAAACTCAAAGTGGCCTTAGGAGGGTGCATAATCATATAGAGGGGGTTAATAATAGGGGGATAATCATAGGGTTTACGGTATATCTTCAGCCATTAACTTGCTACCGCATGCACTGCAATTCCGCTTGCCACAAATGCGTGGTAATCCGTGTGGAGGGACGGCGACGGTCGAGCTCGGTGAGAATCACTCGCTTGATCAGAACAGATCCTTTCCCCCATCTTGCCGCAGCCAACAACGACCACGACTCTCGCCGATCCGCTGGCGGCGCTCTTGAGAAGCGTGTGAGTAAGCGCGGTCGTTGGGTGTGTG
Organism: Paralinhomoeus sp. GSCO2_6; assembly: GCA_030248085.1. Taxonomy (NCBI): domain Eukaryota; kingdom Metazoa; phylum Nematoda; class Chromadorea; order Monhysterida; family Linhomoeidae; genus Paralinhomoeus; species Paralinhomoeus sp. GSCO2_6. Next base: position 42,585 of record JASAMY010000015.1, on the reverse strand, counting down.
TCTCTCGACGGCGGCCAATCGGTTTCGTAAGGCCTCCGCGCGACAGGGACCGAGGGGCGCTCCGCGCAGCGTTGCACTCGGTGCAGCGCGAGAGAAGAGCGGAGCGCTCGCGCTGTGTAGACCTGCAAGGGAGGGACACCGGTCGCATGTCGACTGCCGTTTGTGCGCGCTTACGACACCTGTCTTATACCTGCACTACTTGGGTGTCGTTCGAACTTCGAAACGAATTGTATGTAGGTATTTTTGGCTGTGCATGGTCCTTCGGCAAGCTAGCTGAACATGTTGCGTGCGTGCGCGCGTGCGTGCGTGCGTGCGTTCCGGTGCGTGCGTGCGTGCGTGCGTGCGTGCGTGCGTGCGTGCGTGCGTGCGTGCGTGCGTGCGTGCGTGCGTGCGTGCGTGCGTGCGTGCGTGCGTGCGTGCGTGCAGTATTATCCATTATTTGATCCATCAAGCGGCGTCAAAGTTCTAAAAAGGTTTAGCTAGATTGCCGCGACACACAATGTATCTATATTACTAAAGCACAATGTCTGTCTGTCTGTCTGTCTGTCTGTCTGTGTGCAACGCAGCGCAGAGAGTTGTGCTGGATGGATTGAGCTGAAATTTTGTATGAAGCTTCCGTGAGAAACTTCACCGTCATTTAAGGGCCGGATTTGCGATAGCTACCGTAATCCGTGAGTTATGCAAATTTTGCATACGTGTTTGATCGAATTTGAGAATTCAGTGTCAATTCTGCTTGGGACATATGTAATCGACCGTGCTGATCACGAATATCACATCCGTTTTCCAGTGCGATACCGTAATCGCGAGATATGGCAGATTGAATATGCAAATTGCGCTTGATCGAATTTGAGAATTCAGTGTCAAATCTGCTTGGGATATGTGTAATCGACCGTGGTGATTACGAATCTGGCATTTGTTTTCCAATCTGCTACAGTAATGACAAAATATAGCATTATCCTTTTCTACAGTAGTATGACTGCAATGCAGCACAGAGTTCTGCTGGATGGATTGAGCTTGAGCTGAAATTTTGTATGAAGCTTGCTTGGCACATTTTACCATCAAAATAAGAGTGGCGCTACTGAAGCTATCATAATCCATGCGTTATGCAAATATACATAAATTATATGATAATACACCACATTTTATGGGTGCTTCTGACTTATCAGAAGTGTTTAGAAAACAGTTCCGTACAGATCAATGGTGTAGTGGTTATGCTGTCCGTTACTTTTCTGGAGGTCCTGTGATCAAACCTCTGCCATAAAAATACTTGTAACTTTTTTGTTTATAACTTTTTTGTTTTGCACGTGTTTATGCTATAAAATCTTTGAACTTTTCAGTATTTTAATACTTTGTTTTACAGGTGTTAACGCTATAAAAACTTGTATGACACGCACATGCACGCACGCACGCACGCGCGCGCGCGCTCGCTCGCACGCACGCGCACGCACGCACGCAAGCACGCACGCACGCACACGCACATGGACACGGACACGCGCACGCACATGCACGCACGCACGCCAAGCTCGCAGACACGCACGCCGAAAAGCATGCATGCAGGCACGCACGCACGCACGCACGCACGCACGCACGCACGCACGCACACGCATGCACATGGACATGGACACGTGCATGCACGCACGCGCACGCTCGATCGCATGCATGCATGCACGCACACACGCACACACACATGGACGCACCCACGCACGCACGCGCACTCATGCGCGCACGCACACACACACATGGACACGGACACACGCACGCACGCACGCACGCACGCACGCACGCACGCACGCACGCACGCACGCACGCACGCACGCACGCACGCACGCACGCACGCACGCACGCACGCACGCACGCACGCACGCACGCACGCACGCACGCACGCACGCACGCACGCACGCACGCACGCACGCATGCGCGTGTATGTGTTAGCGTTTTAGTGGTGCATTGTTTAAGTTTTTATTGGCGTTGAGCACTGATCGTCGACGCATTAAACGTAATAAATAAAATACTGTGGTGCGTTTCGCCCGGTCCAATGGCCCAATGAACTTGGATTTCCCCGAAAAAGAAAGCGGCTGAAAACATTTCATGCGTCCGCGTCTGCTGCTGCATCCGATGAAAACTTTCTTAATTTTAGGCTTTGCTTAGGCTTAGTCCAGACTTTGCTTAGGCTTATGCTTTGGCTTTGATTTGGCTTAGGCTTATGCTTCGCTTAGGCTTAGGCTTAGGCTTAGGCTTTGCTTACGTTTCGGACGCAGCGGACGCGGACGCAACAATATGCTTTGCCAAAAAACGACGACGTAAGGAAGAAACAAGCCCAAGCCCGCCGAAAACCGCCCGCCCACGGCGCGCTGAAATGGAATCAGAAGCGTCTAACCGCAATCCTAGCTTAGACCAGATCCAAAGGCCTTGCGCCTGCAGATCAAGGTGCATGAACATGTGTGAGCAAGCATGCAGATTACAAAAAAGCCAATTATTATTAGCTGACTCTGAAGGGCTGATTAAAACAATTTGCCCACTATATGGGATTTATGGTGTGTCTGCTCAAGATGGTATAGTGCCTAACTTTTACTATCGAATGTAATGACTGGAGTTGTAATGACGCAAGAATAAAGCGTTGCAACAAAAAGGGTGAAATGTTTTCCTGTATTGCAGAAGTGCATTGGTTGCATTGGTTGACTTCCTTTGGCTTTTGCTGCAGCACTTTACAGATTCGTCATTGTTGTTTTTAAACTGAGCATTCACAGCATGATTTTATGACACATTGTATTGATGATGAGTCAATACTGAGGACATGAAAATATTGATACCTTATCACTTCTGAGCACGTTTTTGATGATGAATGACAAACGACAAAAGAGATGAAAGGTTTCTCAGATATAGCAACAATCTCTGCCTATTCTCGCCTCCAACCCCCCATTGGTCATTGAGCTACTCGACCATTGGGGGCCTCTGGGCGATATACCATTTTCGGGCTCTCCCATTCTCTCCAGCCCCCCTCCCCCCCCCCCTTGCATCGGTTCGTGGTCTTCTTTGTGTGCGCGTTTTGTGCGTGTTTCGGATTGTTCGTGTTGAGTTGCGAGAGCAAAACGTTTTTGAACATACACCACATACAAACAGACACACCGAAAAGCCTATGATCTCCCCCTCCCCCCCCCCCCACGCCACATAGCATCACCACAGAAAATAAAACAAAACTTCTGCAAATGAGTCTCAGCGCATGTCTCCAATTTACGTCGTGGGTGTGTTGATATGAAATTTATTTAAAAAAGAGTGGGTGTTACAAGCAATTCTTTAGTATTCATGCAAATGCGTTGGTTGACATGCATTGGCTTTGGTTGACATGCATTCCAACAATTTGCAGTTTCATCATTGCAGTCATTCATCATTGTACAAGTGCGTATTCTCAACATTATTTTATTTCATGAGACAAATTGATGTTGAACCACTTTGGAACACTTTGCAAGCAGGAGTCCTGAGTTGAAGCGGCTAGTATTGCCTATATGCAACACCGACAACCCTCACCATTCTCCCGAACTGACTTTCAGTCGTCGCTACTGTACACCACCAACAACAGCATGGCTATTAAACTTTGCGAGCTTGTGGGCGTCGTTCTTCTCTCAGGTAAACTGAGCGTCTTGCTTGCATTTAGCATCTAACGCTATAACTAATCACTGCTATGTATGTACGTATCATTGGAAACATGGAAAGAGCGTTTCGCCTTTCCAGCAGTTGATACTTCACGCTATGACAATTTTGTTTTTTTTTTTTAACTGTGCGTACATAATGTACAAGGTAGCGGAGTTACTGTAATTTCACCTCAACGTGATAGGGCTTCCATTGGAAATTCACCGTATGTCTTTTAACTCCATTTGCATAAGCCGGCAGTTTAGCTGGCGTTGTCGACGCCGTGAGGTGCTACTCGGGCAAGACATTGGAGACGTTTACCGAAGTGGACTGCGAAGGCGGATGCTACGTCTTAGAGTGCAAAGAAAGTGAGTCCGTAGTACATACTGTACATAATGTACACAAAGTATAGGTAATACATGCATGCATGCATACACATACACGGTACGCTACTGCGCTGCGGAGGCATACGTAAATGCATCGTAGGACTCTGCTGTTGTTTATTAACGCTTAAGGGCACCGCTAGGAGACCGTCGATGGCCCATAGCATATCCATCTCCATGACGCCTCCCGAGCCTAGAGCCGCACACTAAGCCTAAGACATTTGGAAGAACGCCATCTGTAATCTAGGGCTCCGACGGCACGAGAAAATCCATTGGGAGGCAAGTCCTCGATCTGGTGGATCCATCAAGAATCGAACCCAGCACCGTGCGTGCGCAAGAGGCCGCTTTTCTACCACTACGTCATACCTCTGCCTAACCTTAGGACTGAGGCGAACTGCTGTCGTTGTTGTCGTTGTTGCAGAAGGCACCCGGGAGTACGGCTGCAGGCGGTCGCGGTCGTCGGGCTGCGCGTTCATCGCCATGGGCTGCACCAGCAACTACCGCTGCGCCTCGTGCGACACGGACCTGTGCAACGCGTGCATCGGCAACATCTGCTTCGTCCCTCCTCTCCTGCCACCGGGAAAGGAGCCCAACAACCCAGAAGACTCCGCAACCGATGCGGTCACCACCTCCGCATGGCTGAGTCGACTGGTCTGCACCGCGGCGGTTTTGAGCGCCCTCGGGCCTCTGCAATGAGAACTCGTGAAGCACGGAGTATGAACATGTATACCTTAGCCATGAATCCGATCGCAGCCACCTGCAGACTTGGCACTTTGTGAGGCGCGAGGTTTGTGATGAGTTTCATCCCACATCCTTTTGATTCCGTAATCCGTGGACATTCCTGTGATTGCCGTCTAGTACACTGCATTAGATGGTGCACTGGCGATGCGCTGCTGTAAAACGATGCACAGTTTCAACAGGACAATAAGCAGACGCAGCTACAAATTGGTACATCCAGCTGTGGCTGCCAGACACTGCCGTCTAGCTTATCATGCGTAATTTGTGGTCTAGGAGGCGTACGAGTGTTGTGTAGTGGCTAGCACACAGTATTCCTGAGACCTGGGTTCAAATCCAAACCAATCCAAATCCAATCGCCTTTTTCAACTACTTTTCAATTGGCTACCATAGGAGCGAAAATGTCAATGAAATTCACTGTGTGCAGAAGCATGGATGAGTGACGAGATATATTTCACTCGATTTACAATCGACGCGCATGTTGGTCGACTCCCAATCTACCCATGCTACCCAATCTACTGCATGTACGGCCTGCCGCAGTGTACGTTAGTGGTGCGGATAAAGATGCTCCAGATGTATGCAGTCGCCGAGTCGTGTGTCCAAATGTCCAAAAGGCCCTGTGCCCCTAAATAAGTTCCCCAATTCAAAGCGATTTACTGTATTAGAGTGTATTGCACGCAGTCATTTCGCGCGCTTCCTTACCTGCCACACAATTTTTGAATTGTCGTGGTTCTACAGCGTTGAGCATTCATTATCGATTTTTGCTTTTGGCGCTCCCGCAGGCGTTTGCTATACGGCGCTCCCGACCTGCTTTGGCGCTCCTTGGCGCTGCTCTTTAGCGCTTCGGCTCGGAACCCAGATTAGAGGATACTGTACATATACTCCGTGTCTGGCTGCACGATGATGCCGCGCTTCTACTCTGCGCACCCAAATCCGTGGCCTGCAAAGGACTCAATTACAAGGCACGACAGTACTGCACAAGGTCGCGACCCAAGCCCCCACCAACAGGCGCGTCGCATGGCTCTGGGGCGACGACCGCCTCGTCTGTCCGTCCAGCTGTCAAAATCCGGAATGCAGGGAGTCTGGACTGGATTGCGCTGCGTCATGTTTGCGCGTCCACGCCCGACTACTCGCGCGTGGACGCTGTAAGGTCAGCTATGTATGTAGTGCGGCCCGATTTGCGGTTCGACGCAAAAACCAACGAGCGACAGCGGCGAAATCAAAGCCGAGCCTAAGCCTAAGCCGCCGCTAGCCGTTATTCGGTTCTCGTCTCTCTCTCTCGGCGCGCAAAAAGACCACTGACTTGAGAGAAGAGTGCGTGCTGTTGAGGCGGCTACGGTATTCCGATCGGCAGCATTCGTCGGCAGTTGAAGAAGCAAGACGACAATGACGACCGTCATCGGCCTGTTGGCCAGTCTGGCGCTTCTCCCCGTCACCGGTGTGCCGTTCTTGCTGTCTCTATTAACCGTCTAAACGGACAAGAGATTTAACGATGCTCAATTTTGGTTTTTACATTCAAAACACGACAACTTTCCATAGGTTCCCGTTTTTTTTTTGCGCAGTGCAAACTTTTCGTCCGCAACGGGGGTTCGACTAACGTCCTCTCGTCCCCTCCCCTGGAACCGTGGAACCCATGATGGGCACCCCCCTTCCCCTCATAATTACCGCCCCTCTCAGAGGCCATCCAAAACGGGGGAGCGCCCGGGGCGCTTAATTATAGGTTTTACGGTATCTCTCATTTCACTCTGTTCAGTGGGTCGCGCGAACGCCTTGAAGTGCTTCGTCGGCACCGACAAACACGTACAGGAAACGAATTGCGCGCTTCCTGGCACTGAGACCGTTTGCTATACGGTGAAATGCACTAAACGTGAGTGTTTTTTAATACGGTAAGCCTTTTTCTTGAAATGTGTGCGCGTCGCATGTTTTTGGTGCCAGTGTCACTCACACCCGCACTTGCTCACACTCACGCGCGCGCACACACGTCATCGCACGCACGCACGCACGCATGCACGCACGCACGCACGCACGCACGCACGCACGCACGCACGCACGCACGCACGCACGCACGCACGCACGCACGCACGCACGCATGCACGCACGCACGCACGCACGCACGCACGCACGCACGCACCCACGAACGCACGCACGCACGCACGCACGCACGCACGCACGCACGCACGCACGCACGCACGCACGCAAACGCGCACGCACGCGCGCACGCACGCACGCACGCACGCGCGCACGCACGCACGAGGAGCCCACCTGTCTGCTTCGGGAGGGGGGGCATGGTGCTTGGGTCTAGTGGAGCATCGTGCGTGTACAGTGTGTACAGACAGGCACACTGCGGTCGTTGGCATTGCAGCGAACAAGCGGGAGTACGGCTGCATGCCTGCTCCAGTGGTGCAATCAAGCTGCAAGATGTTCTCCATGGGCTGCACGGTCGGCCACAGCTGCGAGAGTTGCGACGAGGAGCTGTGCAACGCGTGCGTCGACGCCGACTGTCCTCCTCCCCTGCCGCCGGTGGGCGAGCCTGAGAAGCCGCACGCGTCCGCAAAGGCGGCGCCGAGCAGTCGCACTGCCGCCCGCCTGAGTCAACTGATCGGCAGCGTGGCCGTGTTGAGCATCTGCTTTGGGCAGTGATTCATGAGGGAAGGGTATATACATAGCCCCTGAATGCGTTCGCCGCGATCCGCAGATTTGGTGCTGTGTGTGCCGCGAGATTACAGGCGCTGCACGCTCCACGTGTTTGATCCCGAGTTCTTTTGATTCATTTCCGTAACCTAACTCAGGCGTACAGATTGTAAATATAAGACCGTATTGATTCGATTGAAGAAGTCCGCGTCACCCGTGTTTGTAGTGGAAAGTGACGCGCCGATACAAAAGGACACAGTGCCGCACCGAATAAAACGACGCAATAAGACATGGATTACTAAAGTAATGTTAAGATCAGAAGGAGCAGTACAGCAGGCAGGAGGCACCGGTGTCACTTTGCATGACTTTATCGGACTGCTTTGCAACCAGTGCCTCACAACACCGGTTCCATTTCTAGCTTTGTGGGCGGGAAAGAAGGGAAAAAGGGAAAAAGACGCTGCGCACACACATTGGTACACTCTAACACACTCTCACATGCACATACATGTACTGTACATACAGGGTGGCCCGCCGATCCGTGTCCAACTTTAATCGCTCGCCATTCCTTGGTCCAGTGTCGATTTTCCCAAAATTTTAACACGTGGTGCTGCAAACCTTTACTTAGATATGTACAAAGTTTCATTAAAATCTGCCCAGCGAATAACCTTATATTTGCTCATACGCCTAACCACCGGTTTTCAAAGTTTCCGCCGCCTACAGCGATGCATTTTTCACAGCGCTCTGAGACAGAACAACAGATTCTAGCAGAACTAAGCGTTGAGGTGGGCGAACGCGTTTTCTATCGCAGGCTTCGGAAGTTGCCGCTTTCTTTCGGCGAGAGAGCTTGCGTGCGTGCGTGCGTGCGTGCGTGCGTGCGTGCGTGCTTGCGTGCGTGCGTGCGTGCGTGCGTGCGTGCGAGCGAGCGTGCGTGCGTGCGTGCGTGCGTGCGTGCGTGCGTGCGTGCGTGCGTGCGTGCGTGCGTGCGTGCGTGCGTGCTTGCGTGCGTGCGTGCGTGCGTGCGTGCGTGCGTGCGATTGAGCTATTGCTGAGAATTACGGCTAGGCTGCGCCCTCTCGACTGTCGTTGCAGAAGGCAGATCAGAGGTATTGTATACGTGTCTGGCTGCACGATGATGCCGCCTTCTACTCTGCGCACCCAAATCCGTGGCCTGCAAAAGACACAATTACAAGGCACGACAGTAACTGCACAAGGTCGCGCCCCAAGCCCCCACCAACAGGCGCGTCGCATGGCTCTGGGGCGACGACCGCCTCGTCTGTCCGTCCGGCTGTCAAAATCCGGAATGCAGGGAGTCTGGACTGGATTGCGCTGCGTCACGTTTGCGCGTCCACGCCCGACTACTCGCGCGTGGACGCTGTAAGGTCAGCTATGCGGCCCGATTTGCGGTTCGACGCAAAAACCAACGAGCGACGGCGGCGAAATCAAAGCCGAGCCTACGGCGCCGCCGCTAGCCGTTATTTGGTTCTAGCCTCCATCTCTCTCTCGGCGCGCAAAAAGACCACTGACTTTGAGAGGAGAGTGCGTGCTGTTTAGGCGGCTACGGTATTCCGATCGGCAGCATTCGTCGGCAGTTGAAGAAGCAAGACGACAATGACGACCGTCATCGGCCTGTTGGCCAGTCTCGCGCTTCTCGCCGTCACCGGTGTGCCGTTCTTGCTGTCTCTATTAACCGTCTAAACGGACAAGAGATTTAACGATGCTTAATTTTGGTTTTTACATTCAACACACGACAACTTTCCATAGGTTCCCGTTTTTTTTTGCGCAGTGCAAACTTTTCGTCCGCAACGGGGGTTCGACTAACGTCCTCTCGTCCCCTCCCCTGGAACCGTGGAACCCATGATGGGCATCCCCCCCCTCATAATTACCGCCCCTCTCAGAGGCCATCCAAAACGGGGGAGCGCCCGGGGCGCTTAATTATAGGTTTTACGGTATCTGTCATTTCACTCTGTTCAGTGGGTCGCGCGAACGCCTTGAAGTGCTTCGTCGGCACCGACAAACACGTACAGGAAACGAATTGCGCGCTTCCTGGCACTGAGACCGTTTGCTATACGGTGAAATGCACTAAACGTGAGTGTTTTTTAATACGGTAAGCCTTTTTCTTGAAATGTGTGCGCGTCGCATGTTTTTGGTGCCAGTGTCACTCACACCCGCACTTGCTCACACTCACGCGCGCGCACACACGTCATCGCACGCACGCACGCACGCATGCACGCACGCACGCACGCACGCACGCAGGCACGCAAACGCGCGCCCACGCACGCGCGCACGCAAACGCGCACGCACGCACGCACGCACGCGCGCACGCACGCACGCACGCACGCACGCACGCACGCACGCACGCACGAGGAGCGCACCTGTCTGCTTCGGGAGGGGGGCACGGTGCTTGGGTCTAGTGGAGCATCGTGCGTGTACAGTGTGTACAGACAGGCACACTGCGGTCGTTGGCATTGCAGCGAACAAGCGGGAGTTCGGCTGCATGCCTGCTCCAGTGGCGCAATCAAGCTGCAAGATGTTCTCCATGGGCTGCACGGTCGGCCACAGCTGCGAGAGTTGCGACGAGGAGCTGTGCAACGCGTGCGTCGACGCCGACTGTCCTCCTCCCCTGCCGCCGGTGGGCGAGCCTGAGAAGCCGCACGCGTCCGCAAAGGCGGCGCCGAGCAGTCGCACTGCCGCCCGCCTGAGTCAACTGATCGGCAGCGTGGCCGTGTTGAGCATCTGCTTTGGGCAGTGATTCATGAGGGAAGGGTATACATAGCCCCTGAATGCGTTCGCCGCGATCCGCAGATTTGGTGCTGTGTGTACCGCGAGAACGTGTTTGATCCCGATTTCTTTTGATTCAGTTCCGGAACCCGAAACCCGGAACCCAGCAGTTCAGATTGTATAAGACCGCATAGATTCGATTGAAGAAGTCTCGTGTTTGTAGTGGAAAGTGACGCGCCGATGCAAAAGGACACAGTGCCGCACCGAATAAAACGACGCAATAAGACATGGATTACTAAAGTATGTAATGTTAAGATCAGAAAGAGCAGTACAGCAGGCAGGAGGCACCGGTGTCACTTTGCATGACTTTATCGGACTGCTTTGCAACCAGTGCCTCACAGCACCGGTTCCGTTTCTAGCTTTGTGGGCGAAAAGGCGCGTGGAGGCGATTTCTAAGGGAAAAAGACGCTGCGCACACACATTGGTACACTCGTAACACACTCTCACGTGCACATACATGTACATACATACACATACGTGACCATACATACACCCGTCCCAGACATGGAAAATTTCGTCTTTCAGACGATGGTCCATTTAGGGAGGGGGCGTGGTAATTATAGGGGGGGGGGGGCGGGAAGGCCCAGGTATAAACTCAAAGTGGTTTTAGGAGGGTGTATAATTGAAGGGGGGGCTAATTATAGGGGGGCTAATTATCGGGTTTGCGGTACATCTTCAGCCATTAACTTGCTACCGCATGCACTGCAATTCCGCTTGCCACAAATGCGTGGTAATCCGTGTGGAGGGACGGCGACGGTCGAGCTCGGTGAGAATCACTCGCTTGATCAGAACAGATCCTTTCCCCCATCTTGCGGCAGCCAACAACGACCGCTCTTGAGCTGGCGGCCCTCTTGAGAAGCGTGTGAGTAAGCGCGGGAATTGGGTGTGTCTCTCGACGGCGGCCACTCGGTTTCGTAAGGCCTCCGCGCGACAGGGACCGAGGTGCGCTCCGCGCAGCGTTGCACTCGGTGCAGCGCGAGAGAGGAACGGGAGCGCTCGCGCTGTGTAGACCTGCAAGGGAGGGACCGCTGTCGCATGTCGACTGCCGTTTGTGCGCGCTTACGACACCTGTCTTATACCTGCACTACTTGGGTGTCGTTCGAACTTCGAAACGAATCGTATGTATTTGGCTGCGCGTTGTTTCTCTGGAAAAGACCGGAACCCAAAATTGGAAGCCAGCTGAACATGTTGCCTGCGAGCGTGCGTGCGTGCGTGCGTGCGTGCGTGCGTGCGTGCGTGCGTGCGTGCGTGCGTGCGTGCGTGCGTGCGTGCGTGCGTGCGTGCAGTATTATCCATTATTTGATCCATCAAGCGGCGTCAAAGTTCTAAAAAGGTTTAGCTAGATTGCCGCGACACACAATGTATATTGCCTATATGCAACACCGACAACCCTCACCATTCTCCCGAACTGACTTTCAGTCGTCGCTACTGTACACCACCAACAACAGCATGGCTATTAAACTTTGCGAGCTTGTGGGCGTCGTTCTTCTCTCAGGTAAACTGAGCGTCCTGCTTGCATTTAGCACTGCTACGTATCATTGGAAACATGGAAAGAGCGTTTCGCCTTTCCAGCAGTTGATACTTCACGCTATGACAATTTTGTTTTTTTTTTCAACTGTGCGTACATAATGTACCTACACGGTAGCAGAGTTACTGTAATTTCACCTCAACGTGATAGGGCTTCCATTGGAAATTCACCGTATGTCTTTTAACTCCATTTGCATAAGCTGGCAGTTTAGCTGGCGTTGTCGACGCCGTGAGGTGCTACTCGGGCAAGACATTGGAGACGTTTACCGAAGTGCACTGCGAAGGCGGATGCTACGTCTTAGAGTGCAAAGAAAGTGAGTCCGTAGTACATACATAATGTACACAAAGTATAGGTAATACATGCATGCATGCATACACATACACGGTACACTACTGCGCTGCGGATGCATACGTAAATGCATCGTAGGACTCTGCTGTTGTTTATTAACGCTTAAGGGCACCGCTAGGAGACCGTCGATGGCCCATAGCATATCCATCTCCATGACGCCTCCCGAGCCTAGAGCCGCACACTAAGCCTAAGACATTTGGAAGAACGCCATCTGTAATCTAGGGCTCCGACGGCACGAGAAAATCCATTGGGAGGCAAGTCCTCGATCTGGTGGATCCATCAAGAATCGAACCCAGAACCGTGCGTGCGCAAGAGGCCGCTTTTCTACCACTACGTCATACCTCTGCCTAACCTTAGGACTGAGGCGAACTTTCGTCTTTGTCGTTGTTGCAGAAGGCACCCGGGAGTACGGCTGCAGGCGGTCGCGGTCGTCGGGCTGCGCGTTCATCGCCATGGGCTGCACCAGCAACTACCGCTGCGCCTCGTGCGACACGGACCTGTGCAACGCGTGCATCGGCAACGTCTGCTTTGTCCCTCCTCTCCTGCCACCGGGAAAGGAGCCCAGCAACCCAGAAGACTCCGCAACCGATGCGGTTACCACCTCTGTCTGGCTGAGTCGACTGGTCTGCACCGCGGCGGTGTTGAGCGTCCTCGGTCTTCTGCAGTGAGAACTGGTGAAGCATGGAGTATGTACATGTATACCTTACCTTAGCCATGAATCCGATCGCAGCCATCTGCAGACTTGGCGCTTGGTGAGTCGCGAGGTCAATGTCAATAAAATTCACTGTGTCCAGAAGTACAGCGTGGGCCACCGTTCTCGCCCCAACTTTGGCCGCTCACCATTCCTGCGTCCGGTGGCCGATTGTTCCCAAATTTGAACAAACCTACAAACCGTTAGTTAAATACGTGCAAAGTTTGAGCAGCTTTCAAAAAGAAATAAATAAGAGTTTTGCGTAATTACCGTAACGCATACGGGTTTTTACGGTAACACGCGAAACAAATTTGTTTTATGATTGCGCCGTTTTCTAAAAGATGGCCAAAAGTTTGCGGCTCTCTCTTCAACTAAGAATTAATACCGTGCAAGTTGTATGGATGAAGGACGAGAAATAATTCACAGCGCGTTCGGAATCCGAACTTCGGATGGATGGGTGCGCTCGTTTTACCATCAACTCCCAATCTCCCAATCTACCCGTGCTACCCAACCTACTGCATGTATACAGCCTGCCGCTATGTACGTTAGTGGTGCAGATAAAGATGCTCCAGATGTATGCAGTCGCCGTGTCGTGTGTTCAAATGTTCAAAAGAGCCTGTGCCCCTAAATAAGGTCCCCAATTCAAAGCGATTTACTGTATTATAGTGTATTGCACGACGCAGTCATTTCGCGCGCTTCCTTACCTGCAACTTCGTAAGATGCGACTGATGAATCACGCTGTTTGTGTCTCCCACACATGTCCTGCCTTACATGTACGCACCACACGGGGCTCAGTAGGAATCTCCGCAAAGTGCGAACGCGCACAGCGAAGCTGCAAAGAGGTTATCATGCGCAGACAGCAAGTCAGCCGCTTGTGTCGGTCTTGTGCTGTGCGCAAACAACCTGACTTTGCGTGCGCGACACTGACAGCGTAGGCGACGCAGCACAATTTCTTGAAAATCGAGTGGTGACTGGCTAAGGTACTCACCACAGTGTCCGTTACTTATAATTGTGAAGAAAAGAAATCCCCAGAAGTCATCATGAGATTGACCGGAATTGCGGTCATTACGTTGGTCGCTTTGGCAGGCAAGTGGAAATGTTGTTCAATCAATTATTTCAATTAAAACCATTCTGCATCGCTCAGAATAATAAGACAACGCATTTAGCCTGCGTCAGCGCCTTGAAGTGCTACGATGGGGTAAACGACGACGTCAAGGAGAAGAGCTGCTTCGATTTAAGTGGATTCATCAAAGTTTCATGCTCTAGATTTTACTGCGAATCGAGTGTGTGACTTGCAGCACGCACGCACGCACGCACGCGCGCGCACGCTCGCACGCGTGCACGCACGCACGCACGCGCGCGCACGCTCGCACGCGTGCACGCATGCACGCACGCTCGCACGCACGCACGCACGGATTTGTTTAGCGAAAAACACCTACTATGGTTGCTCGTACCCTGTGCTAAATAAGAACTTGTGCCACCTGCAAGCGAAAGCGTGCTCGATCAGCGACCGCAACGAAGAGGAGTTCTGCTACGAATGCGAAGGCGACGACTTCTGCAATTCCGCCAGAAAATCGATCGGCGCGATCTCGCTGATCACTCTGACCGCTACCGCGATTGTCTGCCTGATCAGACAATGATCTTTGCGAATTTCTCGTGCTCAAGCTGCGAACAATTCAACAGTAGCGAGTCAATGCGAAAAAAGTGAGACCATTTGTGAGACCAAAACCCGGACGTGTGTGGTGTGGTCTAAAGATGCCATAAAGTGTACATATCTGCACAGGTTGAACCTTTTTTCCTGCTCTCTTAGATTGGACGCTTCCGAATAGGCGAAGTGGAGCGCAATGAAAACGTTTCAAACGCGAATAATAGTCGGGTACAATGAGCTCATTTTTGTTTGTACTAGGCGAGGTGGTAAGTGCTTCTCTGGCTCCGCAATGACGACAGGTGTATGTAATGCTGAACCTACCATCTGGGTCTCCAGGTTTTTCAAACACCCGCACCCCCGGTTTTCTTTTAAAGTTGTTTAGACCTGTCTAACAATGTCACAATGAGTAAATATAAGTGTTTTGAGACCCCCCCCCCCCCCCCCTTAAAGCAGCCCCCCTCCCTACGCGGCCAGATAAGGGTGAGGTTGTGCCATTACAAAACTACATGTACACCTCAGCGTTGCTCTCTCGGCTCTGAGAAGTTACAGAACACCCTTCCCTCAACCTTGAGAGAGGGTGTGGAGTGGGTGGAGTGATGGGCTAGATTCGCTGCGGCGGCGGCTGGCGCGACAGCTGCGCGCTGCAGCCCAACAGGCGTAGACGGCGCCGCGCGCCCCTCAGAGACTAACTAGAGGTAGACGCGCGCAAGAAGAGGAGGGAGAGAAGAACACATCGGAATGCGGTTGCCTCAAGAAAGGAGAGAAGGAGGGAGTCGAGCTAGAAGCGTCCCTCGCGCGCCGTCGCTCGTTGTCGTCGCCGTCAGATTGGTGGTAGGGGAAACTCGCAGCCTCTCGCCGTCTGTCTCAAATTATTCTCGCGTCCGTAGTGCGACATGGCCCGTCAGCACGGTGAGACCTCTTCAATTTGCGCTCGTGAATTCTGCGAATACGAGAAAGTAATGTATGAAACGTCGCACTTTCTGTGCGTGGTTAGGTTCAAACTTTTAAAAGAAAAGGGATCTTGCACTTTCAAAAACACTATCATTAAAAATGGAACACAAATATCCATTGATTTCAGACGAGAAGGCGATTCGTGCCAAGATCGACGAGTCCATTCGAACGCAACAAAGCACCTTCAGTGACCCGAGCAAGACGCCTGAGGAAAGGGGTGCGGCGGTGGCTGCGCACTACGCCCCAGAAGCGAAACTCTACCCGGCCAACAAAAATGGACAGGGACTCTATACGCCAGAAAGTACTGTAGGTGGAGGATTTAAAACTGTGTGGAATGGAGTCTGGGGATTACGTTTCCTTTCGTCTTATCGATGCAGTGGGAGTTTGAGCTCCCTTTATCTGGAGCTCTTGATTTTCCCTCTACTACAGTTTCCAAAAGCGATTGTCTATGCCCAGGGAAACTTCAAATGGCTATTTTGTTGCGCGACCTACTTAGTGTCAAAAGCGGGAATCTTGCGGATTTTACCCATTTTATATATACCTTGTAACATCTTTGCAATTCACTCACCTTGTGTACTGATGCTTTGCCTGCTCACCCTTTTTCAGGCATCAAGGCCAACTACCAGAAGGACGCCACGGTGTTCAGCAAAGTGGAGCTGCTTGTCGATTGCGTGTTCGTCAGTGGCGCCAGCGATCGGGCAGTGGCCTTCGGAAGCTTCACGCTGACGCCATATAAGCAAGGCGGCAGCAGTGTGTCAGGACGGTGGGTGACAAAAGTGTTGCACAGCAGATTGAACATTTTTTAATACTCTGTTACATTAAAACAAATGTTTACACGTTCTAATAGAGGCGAAATGTTATCCATCCAAAAAAGTATTCGCTCACACAACGAACGTTGGCCGCGTGCACAATTTGAAAGGCGCTGTTCTCAGTGTCAAAAACTCACTGACAACACAATGCCACTGTCATGTCAAAATTTCATGCCAATAAAAACAAAATACGCGTTTATTAATCTGCTACTCTAACAGGCCTGCTGGGACTACCGGTTGTTAGAGTGTTTTTAGTAATTCCATTTAGGTTCGCTCAGCTGTACAAACTTCCTGAGAGCGGCGGCGCAGCCATGATTCTGATCGACACGTACAACTGAGGCAAGGATACAATACATGTTTACGATGGGAGCACAATGAACGGAAAGAAACGATTTCATCATTTGAAGGATTCGCTTTGTAGTGGTGATAGAACCAAGAAGGCTACGAAACATGCTTGCTTGCATGCGTTTATCATCTCGCGACGCAACGTTTGCAGCCAAGCCATAAGAGCGGTATGAGGCGTTGCTGAAAAGGAATCGGAACGGGGTATGAGATGTGTGTTGGCAAGAGACTCACCAGTAACGAGAACTATCCGTATGTAGAATAATTAAAATTAAAGCAAGTATGGAAGAGTTTTTTTTTTCGAAATCGTCGCGTCGAATGTATCACGCCACCCCTCCGCTTGACAAGCATCCGGCACACCAGCACACCTCCGGCGAAACCGGAGGTGTATGCATGAAAAAATTATGTTAAAAAAATGCTTCTGGCGCGTTAGCGTGAATTGGAGAAGGAGGGGTGCGGTTTTTTTTTACCGTTCGAGACCGAAGTCTCAGGCGAGAGGGGCACCGCATGAGTCCTTGGTTACCTCTGCCTTTTCTGATCGTCTCAATGAGAGGTCCGATCATTGGACACCGTTTTTTGAGGCGGGGAACGGTCCGGACCCGCAGCAATTGTGCGTTGGCCCCTTGCCCAAGGGAGTTACTGTTTTGGGTGTTTTGGCAGTCTTGCCACGCTGAGGATTGAACTCAGCACCTTGCGGTTTGGAACCCAACGCCTCAGCCCAACTGCGCAAACAGCCGAGATTTGCAATATGAAACCCAGCTGACGAGCAGCACTCAACATGTACCGGTACATAGTCTCTGGCGCGAGACGTCTTCCATAAGGATGGAGGTTAGAATTTGCTGCGATCGGATCGATACGATATCTCTGAACGGTGCCCCAAGCAATGATTCATAATTCATGTTCGAAATGAGCCACACCCGATAGTACAGTAGATGGCACTGAAACCGTCAAGCACAATTATAAGAGTGTCACGTTCTCGTAAGCCAACCAGTTCAGCAAGCACTTGTTGGGACCAAACATCAGTGTATGAACATGTTGCGCACGACCTACAAATCTGCCATTGGACCCGACCATCAGCTCCACTGGAGGCTAGCCGCGACCACCACGCCAACGACCAATGCGGTCAGCTGCAGCATCCATCCATTTTTGCTGGTCATTGCCGACGAATCGGTCATTGGCTGGGGTTGCAGGGTGGTGGTAGGAGTGGGAAGCATGAATGTGTTGCAGAGGCCGACGCCGCAGATGATGCACACGTGGAAGCCGTCGCAGCCAGTGTCATTGCTGAGGCTCTCGCAGGACGCGTCTGCACTGACGCAGCCGAAGTCCACGTTGCCATCTAAAACGTGTACAGGTTGCAATTACCGTAATTCCTTCAATAGTGCCCAGGGGTACTATGCTGTCAGCCTCTCTTTTTTGCCCAGGGCACTATTGGAATTGTATTGCGTTTCTTAAGTTCGAAGTTAATTAATTAACAGTTCAAAGTGCCTGAAATGTCATTCATTGAATGGTACAGACTATGTACCGTAAATCCTCCAATACAACCCCCACCCCCCTCCAATAGTGCCCCCTCAAACAGTGCCCCCCGGGTATGGCAAGGTTGAAATAATAGAGCCCCCCCCCTCCAATAGTGCCCCCGTTGGTAAGGGGTAT
Organism: Paralinhomoeus sp. GSCO2_6; assembly: GCA_030248085.1. NCBI lineage: Eukaryota > Metazoa > Nematoda > Chromadorea > Monhysterida > Linhomoeidae > Paralinhomoeus > Paralinhomoeus sp. GSCO2_6. The sequence continues at coordinate 24,464 of JASAMY010000015.1, read as the reverse complement.
GTTGTGCCATGTATACCTTTTATGGGCAAAAATATAGTGGTAGGTACATTTATATCGTGCATACACTAGTACGTTTCAGCAACTATTAACGGTAAATCAACCATTAAATGTGGCAAAAGTGATCAAAATCACTGAAAAAACGGCAATCTTGACAGCGAAACTAGCATTACCATTCAAAATTTTTAGGTTGAAATAATAGAAGCCCCCCTCCAATAGTGCCCCCGGGTAAGGAGAGGTTGAAAAAATAGTGCCCTGGGGGCACTATTGGAGGATTTACATACGGTAGCTGTGTACACACCACCACCACACCCCCACCTCCACTACCACACTTAACATTGCTTCATTTGTGTCCCTGTATCACGCAAATCGTATGGTATTTCTTTCTCGGAGGCACTATTGGAGAGAGGGCACTAAACCATCAGAGGATTTGCTGCATACAAGGAGACGGGCACGGATCACCCGGTTGAGGGGGGGGGGGGGGGGGGGCTCACACGTTTGGGGAAAGGAAACTCGTTAAGCGCTTTAAAATACCGAACCTCGTGTAATACTTTTGCATTCGATACATGTATACGTCCCTTGGAAGCAACGCTTACTCGACTGGCACAAAAACGAATAGCATCCGACAGCATCGTCTCCGCAATCTTGTGACAGCCATCCCTCCTTGTTGCCTGCGTGGCACGACAGTCGGTCGGCGCAGCTCGCTAAACAGGAGAGCGACGCTTGCCCGAGACCGCATCTGCCTACAATCATTTCATACATACAGTGTTCATGTTATTTCACCCACAAACACCCCCCCCCCCCTCCCAAACCTGCCACAAGAAGCAACAGTAAGACGACAGTGCAGAAATTTACTTTCATACATACATACATTCATACACATTTCATACATACAGTGTTCATGTTATTTCACCCACAAACACCCCCCCCCAAACCTGCCACAAGAAGCAACAGTAAGACGACAGTGCAGAAATTTACTTTGGCCATGACGTATTTTTTTCTTTTGCAAAACCAACGGAACACGAATACCGGAATGCAGTGTACAATGTATTCAGGGAGTTTTGCCCATGGAACTGAGACACTGATTCATGCGGCCCTTTGCCAAGTTCGCCATGCACAGATTCTTACAAAACACGCAAATAGCAGGCAGGCAATTCACTGAGTCAGCCCATGTACAGTGCGCAAGCAAATATGAGCCGTCACAAAGAGCCATTGTGATTGGTTTTGACCAACCTCTGCCAAAAGCCCAAAAGCGTGCGACTGTCGCGCCATGTGTCATGCAAACGCTGCTGTGTGTGGGGCTGACTTGGCAAACTGCTGTCGGCAGCTTCTGGCGTCATGCCACGCGTCTCGCGGCCCGTCACGGTCACTCGTCAACTATTCTTATAGGTACGTCAACGCTTCTTTTCTTCCACAAGCGACTGTCCAGCAGCGAACGCAGCCAACAGTAAAAGAGCAACAATCCTACAGCTCACAAAGACAGCGTTCACGGTCGCCACACCATCTTGAATGGCGTGGTAGACGTGGCAATGCAGCACTCGCCATCGTCCAGTGACCATATCAATTCGGTTTCATCGGCCTCAGGTCGCACATTGCGCCCCGTAATTCCCTGGACAGGGGCGATGCCGAAGGAGGAGGGACGCGTTCTCATGATCGTCAGCGGCTCTCGCGTCGCAGGCCAGTCGACGCGGTCGACACCGCCGCAGCCCGGTTCCACGTCGATGCGCGACACGGCAAGCGATTGCAATCTCTGACTAGCAGCGACGAACTCGTGATAGGAGAAAACGTCCTCTCGACTTCTGGTCGCCACGCGGACGCGCTCGACGCGCAGATGGCGTAGGTTGGAGCGCTCCCAGGAATGACGACGCGAAAGGAGACCAACGCGATGAGCCCTCTCGGGTGCTCGCGTGGAGACAGCAGAGGTTTAGACAGGTCAGCGCCTGGAGTCGACCGGGGTCGCCGAGGCGCTGACCATCATGAATGGTGACAAAGCGGAGTCGGAGGCGCTCCAGCTGACGAGCGAGACGCTCGTTGCGTCCAGTGAGGAGGCTGGGAAGACTGCCGTGCTCTTCCAAGACCAGATGGACGAGCGCTGGCCAGTTAGAATCAGTGGAGAATGCCCAACTGTTGTAGGAGTCACTCCAGTAGATCCACTGCAGCTCCAGACACTCGACGTTTGCCAGTCCTTTCCGCAACAAGGTCTTTACCTCACGAGAAAAGAAGTCATCGGTGGGAACTGAAGCCAGCAGTCTGCTGGCTTCAGTTCCCACCGATGACTTCTTTTCTCGTGTCGGAGATGCCGAAGGCTCGCACTAAAAGTTGCGTGTTTTATTTTACATCTGTAAGCTCATTAGAGCAAAATCTACTAGAGTTGGTAATGATGCGGGAAAACTAACATATAGGGGTGGTGCCGTTGCCCAAAATTAAACAGTTTAGAAAAAATAAAAATTTGAAACATAGGTCAACAGAGTCACTGCTTATCAAGGCACAGCGTGTGTTCTCCAAACGAACCCCGGCTACTATTCCTCCACCCTCGTTACCTGGTGGGTGGGAACATTAAAGAATTTGTAAAGCAAAGAGGGTCAAGCAAAGAGAGAGGTTGATGGAGTGGTGTTCGAGAGGGGGGCCAAGGCCAGTACACCATATTTTCTACTGGACATGGTGTAGCATGTCCTCTCAGAGACAGTATTGTATACATTCTGCAAGAAGAGCTGACACCTACATACATATACCTGCTAGGGCGTCACATACGAATGCAGAGAGTCATCTCCAAGTGGGCAACAGGGAGCGCAGTTCGTTGCTGTCGCGGTAAGACCCCGCTCAACTAAATTCAAATGGAAACAAAAGCAGACGCACAAACAGCTATGTAGGGTACGCATTTTCACAACCAACACAGCGAGAAAACACGGTACTGCGGGTAGCCGAACGACTAAAATAGGCTAAATATGATCGACTTAAAGACACAGTACGAAACACTCAACAGATCTCTTGCCAATTCTAAACACGGTAGGTAATCGTAATCCGCAACCAACCATGAGCGTAAGGACATTCAAGCGCGGCATGATGGCCTCTTGCTGATTCGACGCAAACTGTCGACGACAATTCTGCAGCATTCGGTCCAATCGGTCAACCGGCGACACTTTCATAACCGAACAGGTGCAGACGCTCCGGATGCGCTTGGCCGTCACCAACTCAATGACCTGTGGTGTGGCAGCCATTCATCGTTCAATTCACTTTACAGAGGGTGAGCCACCAACCAACCAGCGGATTGCTTATGTACTCTGGCAGCTTGACGGTCATTTCGCAGGCGTCTGCGAGCCATCCAGTGTCGGCTGGTAACAGATGAAAAGCGGAAAACGACGAGGTCCCTCTCAACGTCGCGATTTCACGCAAAGAGAGGTTGGACACCAATTCGTCCAGCATCCAGTGGGGAAGACACTCCATGTTGCAGCGAGCGCATTGAACACAGGGCGTGCCGAAAGGGGAATAAAGAAGGGCCCTATCAGCAAAAGTCAACAACCTCTCTGGAGCGTTAAGGCATTTTATAGTCCATGCGTGTTGCGTGGGCAAACGTCTGTTGCGTGAAGATTGGCTTATTCCGAAAGGGGACAGAAGGGCGAGAAGTGCGAAAACACAAACTGGGTGTGGTACTCTTTTTAAACACGTCGTTCCTCCATTTAAGCTTTGAGCTCTGTCTCAAGCGCTTTCTAACAAACACTTTGTTGCAAAACACCATTATTGCATCACAACAATTCGAAAATTTGGTTGAACTGCGCAATGGAAAGTGCCTATATGAGTGTGCGAATTAACCTACCCAGAATCTGCTGAATTTCAGTAGTGATAAAAAAACAGCGAATTTGTTAGCCGACTCTTCCTGAAAACGGGCGAAGGTTTTCAGAGTCGCTGCTACACTTTGCAGTGCCTCACTGACGGGGCGCCCACCCAGTACCGATAGCAGCAGCTCCAGAAGCACTGATGGTAGCGCAGCCAATGCCCATTCAACAACGGCGAGCGTGGCTCTGCTCAACTGCTGGACGAGTGCTGGGAAAGGCAAAGGCACAGGCAGTGCGCGTCTCGTGGTGCAACGCCGTGGGAATGTTTCAGCCAGTGCATATAATGAGACCACCATATGCAATGCATATTTTTTTGGTCCACCATTGGCACACGAAAGCCGAAATTCACGATTGTTGCTTCCGCTCGCCACTGTTCCCTCTCCATTTTCCGTTTGAAATCACGAACCCCCCTCCCCTCGAATAAACGCCCCTTCCCCTCCCCATCCAATAAACCCTCAGTCTTGAATCAGATTGAAAAATGAACGCCCAGGTCGCTCATTGGGTGGATTACGATATGGATGGCTACATAAATATATTACATACATACCGTAAATCCTCTAATAAAAGCCCCCTCCAATAGTGCCCCCCAAGGCAAGTCAATTTTAAATTTGCGCCAAAATCAAAGTTTGAATGCTAGCCAGTTGCATTAAAAGTGCATGCATGGTGTGTAATCATGTGTGCAATACACGTATTTCAATTAAACTTTTAAGTTCTGGCTACCTGTGTGCATTTTAAGTCATTTCAATGTTAAATTTTGCTGCAAAATTGCGCAAAAATCTGACGAAATTAATAGTGCCCCCCCCTCTTGAGACACATTGATACTATAATGCCTAGGAGGCACTATTAGAGGATTTACGGTATTTGCTGTAATTTTGTGGGACCCATCGCGTAGCCAACCACTTTCAATAGAAACATTCTACTGCGTTGTAGCAACTTCCTAACCGAGCGATGTGTTGCGTTATTCGATGGTGTTTCGACAGGACGAATTACGTAACGTATACACCTGCCTCAAACGTCAACACGTCAACCTTGATTGACGTGAACCTCAACGATGAACGTTGAGCAACATTTGTCACCACGGACAGTCTGTAGAGATGGTAGGCACATTGCATGAGTATCTACAGCGTAAGCCACCTACTCTAACTACAATGTAGGTTAGCTATATACGGTGTGTTGCTTGCACGCAGTGCGTTTGTGGTTGCACTTTTTTTATATTTTCGCATTGCAGGCTTCCCGCAAAAAAGCATTAGCATACAGCGGTACTCAACAATGGAAGCGTCATCTCTTCCTATGACGTTAGTTACCGTAAACCCTATAATTAGCCCCCCTATAATTAGCCCCTCCCCCTATAATAATACACCCTCCCAAGACCACTTTGAGTTAATAAGCCCCCCCCCCTATAATTACACCCCCTCCCTAAATGGACCATCGTCTAAAACGCACATGTTTCCATGTCTGGGTGTATGTATGGTCGCGTATGTGTATGTATGTACACGTATGTGCATGTGAGACTGTGTGAGAGTGTGTTAGAGTGTACCAACGTGTGTGCACAGCGCCTTTTTCCCTTAAAAATCGCCTCCACGCGCCTTTTTGCACACACATCTTCCCACTCATCGACACTTCCAGTTTATAAGCCCCCCCTATAATTACAGGGTGGGCCAAAAAAACCGCCCCCTACCGATTTAGAGATTGGCTGTACCGATTCTGACGAAAATTGGAATACAACATACTGGACCTAATAGAAGCAGGTTTGCAGAGCTTCGGCTCATTTCATAAACAATGTTGTATTTCTTTGGTCTTGGCCCGCCTTTCCTTTAGATGTAGCCAATGAAGATACTGTACGAATATTTTTCGAAAATTTGAAAATAGGGCGGTTGAAAAATTGTGGGCGCATGTTTTAAAAATGCCTATGTTGAAAGAAGACAAAATCACAATCAAAACTTTGCTACGTGTGATTATCGTTTGTTTGCACCATTGATGACAGTGTCGGACAATTCAATACAAGCATGAGGAAGCCACAAAATCTGTGAAATTGTGGATGAAATGAGCCGAAACTTTGCAAACCTGCTTCTATTAGGTCCAGTATGTTGTATTCCAATTTTCATCAGAATCGGTCCAGCCAATCTCTAAATCGATTGGGGGGCGGTTTTTTTTGGCCCACCCTGTATACACCCTCCTAGAGCTCGAACGAAAAACTGAGCCCCTGGGGGCTAATTATAGGGTTTACGGCACCTTGCAATAGCGCTGACAATATTGTCACTATTATTTTACTTTATTATTATTACTATTATTATTATTGATATTATTATTCTTACTTTATTTATTTATTACTATTATTACTTTTTATTCTTACTTTATTTTTTTTTGCTAGACTGAGTTGAAAGTTTCATTGAGAATGCTCACTTCATCGCCGTGAACTCGGTACAGCTGGAAAAATCTAAACAAAAGTACCGTAAACCTTCCAAAGAACGCCACCCTCCAATAAACGCCCAGTATAGAAGGGTTTATTAGGGATTTACGGCACTTATACAGGTTATTTTTTTATTCTTTCTATCAGAATTTGTGTCAAAAACACAATCTAACATGAGAAAATAAATACGGGCACATTGTTCATCAGCATGTACATGTACGTTCTTGCAAGCAAATATTTCGAATCAGTAACAAATGCATCAGCCGTTTAATAAAGGCAAACAAAGAGAACAGAATGGCAATGGCAATGATGAACAGTAAACTGTACACTCACCGCCCCTTTACCTGCCTGCCAGGCTGCGTATAGCGATGTCGCCAAAAACAAAAGGAAATAAATAATGAAATAATTCAAAATGATATGTCAAGTGCATTAAAAAAAAAAAATGTTAAAACAAGTCATTCAAGCATTCAGAGCTTTTTATGAAAATAAACTATAAATGTGTTTGGATTTTTCATGATAAATAATAAGTAAACAATGATATTGGAATTTCTCAATATTCAAAACAAAATAAATAATCCCTCAGCAATTTTTGGTGACATCGCTTCCTGCATAGGCGTCAGCTCGTAGCTTCCAAGGGCGACGACTTTGTCCGAAACGTCATTCCTCAGCATGTCTTCGGCATGCACCTCCTATCGGCGGAACCGCGTCGCGATGCGGGTGTAGTGGGCCTAAGTGGGCCCTCATGCCTGCGAGCGGAGATTTTGACTTCTCTTATCGATATTCATGTTTTAAATTGATCTGTTTTGTTTGTTTAACTGCTTTATTTGGCGCAATCCCACCCAACACACCGTGCAGGCGTAGACAATGTCAAACATTGACATTGGGGAAGGGCCAAGCTGTATCACACACACACACACACACACACACACACACACACACACACACACACACACACACACACACACACACACACACACACACACACACACACACACACACACACACACACACACACACACACACACACACACACACACACACACACACACACACACACACACACACACACACACACGGCGTTCTTCTCGGCGACGCGGCTCCGACAACACGGCAAACTGCTACCAACGAGATGAGTGGGAAACGGATCATTTTCATTGCGAAAACAGTTTTTATCCACTTTGAATTTGAAGGTCGCTATGCATACGGCGCGGTTCGTTAAGATGGAAATTGAGCCGCAGTGGCATGCCGTGGCGCCAGAGACGAAGGCGTCAGAAGTCGTTGTATGCGCATCCATTCTACCGGTGCCGCGGCAATGGCTTTTTGGCTTGACTGCAACCACCGGCGAATCCAGGATTTCCTGACAAGGGGGGGGGGTAAAGCCAACCATTTTTCTTGCCTAAATTTCAACTGAAGAGCTATATTTCGCGCGTTCGGCGCCGCTGCCCTCATTTCCGCATGTTTTTCAACATTTTATACAGGCGGTTGCGCTACAAACACACATTCTACACTTTTGCCCTTCTTTAGGTTGTATTTAGGGAAAAACGTCAGACATTTTTTTCAAAATCGCGCTGCAAGCAAAAAATTGTCTATGTTAACTGCCGCATCCCTTAAAATTTCAAGAAATTTTGCGTTTGTTGTGGGCCAAAAGTTTGCGCCGCAGGCAAAAATTTTGGTTTTCCAACATAATCTGAGCATTGTTTTATTGTGCGAAACAGTCACATTAGGTCAGCTTGCATCCCTTGCCTCCTTTACGTGCCTTACGTGTATTCCTATTTTGTATGGGCGCGCTGAACTTAAAGATAGATTCCAAACTTCAGTCCAAACGCAGTCGTCCACACACTATACAGCGCCACACACTACAAATATTTTCCGCTTATGAGTGCGTTAATCTATGAAAAACTGGCCAACAGCCCGATTCGCCCCTCTGCCGCCTCGTCTTGGCCCCTTCTGCCCCCTACGCCCGCCGCCAGCCGCTTCTCTGAACACAACGCCTGCCCCCCTGTCCCCCTTTGCCGACCACGACAGGTGGGTGAGGGGATGCCCCCCCCCCCCTTAGATCCGCTAGTGACTGCAACGGGGTATCTGATCGTCCACGCCCGCAGACCTGTAGTACCGGTCACTCAAGATCCCCTGCTGAAATGTACCTATGTATTGGTGGTTTGCAGGTGGTTCAATCTCACGCGTCGGCAAATGCATGTGCGCAGTTTATTGCGCTATACAGCAACAGTAGGACAAAGCAGAACCACAACAAAAATATTTGTTCCCATGTTATAGTGTTGAAAATCTTTTCAATATCGATTTTTCTATGCCTCAGTTGTAAGTGTCCATGAGAATGCTCACTTCTCCGCTGTCCTCGTGGACTTGATACAGCTGAGTGAATCTAAACAGAATATGTTTTGTTTAGTCAGTTGTTTGTTTTGTTTTGTTTGTTTGTCACTGGTTATTTTACAGTTTACATCTTGAGAGTCACATATCCTATTTCATGAATAAAATACTTACGGGAACATTGTTTATCAGCACGTTCCTTCTTGCGAGCCAGCATTTGGATCGATAACAAACGCGCCTCACATTTTGACATTTAGCCATTTGTATTGACGCAAATAAACGAAGACAAAACACACTTTTGCATCTTTGTCCGCTCAGTGGCTAACTCACCGGCCCGCCCTGACGCTGCCTGGCTCAGTAGGCGTCAGCTTGTAGCTTCCAAAGACGGCGGCTTTGTCATCGTCCGCATTCACCAGGGTTTCGTGGACAAACAACTCCACTCTGCTGAACATGACCGCGTCCTCCGTATAGTGGGCCGTGATGTCTGCAAGTGGGGATTTGGACGACTTCTGTAGTCGTGTTGGGTACGTGTTGCACATTGCACGCGCAAGGAACGCCATCACCCACTTTCCTTCGAGCTAATGGCACGACCATTTTTGTTGGGCGGGTAGAGACTGGCTGTGTCCGCGTAGTGAGCCGCGACGGCAGACCCTTTCTCATTCGCGGTTTTGCTGGCGTCGTTGAACGCGCTCTGTTGGGCCTCGATCGCTTGAGTGATCCTTTCACGCACTGTTTGCTCGTCTGCAACTGCAATATGAGCGGAGAGAGTCACACTTACGAAGTTGACAATGATAATCGGTCAGAGCGCAATATGTCAACCAGAGATATCGACTGACAATACACGAAGTACAGACATACGTATGCGTGTGAGTGTTAGTATTTCGAGTGTCCTCCTATCCTCTCTTCAATCTAAATAACAGTTAACGCAAAGTTACCACTGAGGAAGAAGAGCTAAGGCCTAAACATGAGTTTATGCAGTTATACAGGCGAGTTATACAGTTAGGTTACTTTGGTGCTGCGGCCTAAGGCTCGCCCTTTTGTTGTCTTTGCCTTCTCATTTCGAATTTGACGAGGGGTTGGCGTGCGCGTGTGGTGTAGCGGTAGCACACTGGACCGGTAATCCAGAGACGTGGGTTCAATTCCCACTGCCCCATTCGCCATTTTTTCGTCAACTTTTCAATACAGTTAGCCGATGAGAGTGTAGATTGGCTGCAAGTCTGCCATACACTTACAACGACAAGTAGCTGTGAAACTGAAACTGTAGAAGCCCACCCTGGCATAATTGTAGGCACGCGTTTGTTGCGATTGGTTAAACTAATTTCGGTATGCCTGTGTTGCCCCTTTTTACACAAACTAGAGGCGCGCGCGGCCTTTGGCCGCCATGTGTATGTTAAGGAATAAAGCAACTGATTTTGCGTACGATGGTCGACATGATCATGCTGTGCAAGCAGGTGCGAGATGGGCGTTCACCCTGTTGACTGTTGGTGGCGCCAAACTTCACTCCTGCTCTGTTGGTCGCGATGGGCATTCATTCTGTTGACCGTTGCTTGCACCAAATTCACTGCTGCTCTGTTGATCGTGATGGGCGTTCACCCCGTTGACAGTTGGTGGCGCCAAATTCACTGCTGCTCTGTTGATCGCGATGGGCATTCACCCCGTTGACAGTTGGTGGCACCAAATTCACTGCTGCTCTGTTGATCGTGATGGGCGTTCACCCCGTTGACAGTTGGTGGCACCAAATTCACTGCTGCTCTGTTGATCGCGATGGGCATTTACCCCGTTGACAGTTGGTGGCACCAAATTCACTGCTGCTCTGTTGATCGTGATGGGCGTTCACCCCGTTGACAGTTGGTGGCGCCAAATTTACTGCTGCTCTGTTGATCGTGAGGGCGTGCACCCCATTGACAGAAATTGGCCCAAATTCTGTGCTCCTCTGTGCAAGCGTGTGCGTGCGTGCGAGTGAGCGAGCGAGCGTGTGCATGCGTGCACGTGCGTGCGTGCGTGCGTGTACGTGCGTGCGTGCGTGTACGTTCGTCGTGTGTGCGTGCATGCGTGCGTGTACGTATGTGCGTGCGTGCGTGTTGACAGTTGACAGTTGGTAGTGCCAAATTCACTGCTGCTCTGTTGATCGTCATGGGCGTTCACCTCGTTGACAGTTGCTGGTGTCAAATTCACTGCTGCTCTGTTAATCGCAATGGGCGTTCACCATGGTGGGCAGGATACAATGTACCACCCTTACAGTATACATTTGCATAATTATGCGGGAGCAAGTCCACGGAGTGGCTGTCCCCTTTCGACATAAGCTTGTGCGTGCATGCCTGAATGTATATATGTATCCAAATATATGTATACATATCCATATATATATGTAGATATATATGTATATATATATATATCTACATGTACATATATATGTATATATGTTACCGTCCACGCCCGAGTTCCGTCCACGGCCGAGTACTCGGCCGCGGCCGGCGGGGACCCGTCCACGCCCGAGTACTTGGGCGTGGACGGTCCGAAACAAGCGCCGCCCGAGTACTCGGCCGAGGACGGTTTGAAGCAGCGCCGCCCGAGTACTCGGGCGAGTACTCGCTCGGACGGCCAAAAGAAGCGAAGCTCGATTAAGTTGGGGAGGAGGGGGCATTGTTATCTGATCGTCAGCGGCTCAGGTCGGCGTGGGCCGCATCTCCCAATTGTACAATGTACAGGGTGGCCCAAAAAAAATGTGCCCTTTTTGCATTTTCCGTAACTCAACCTAACCATGGCGGATTGGGATGAAATTTTGTGGGCTTATAGCCAAATACAATCTGTATACGCCCTCCAAATATTATTCCCATCCGACCACCCACGCGCATTTTATGACCATGTTCCCAAAAACACCCAATTTTCGAAGTGACGGACCACATGAAAATGGACCAAAAAAAAATGTGCCCCCCTCTATCTCGGCCGATCGGGGACGGATCCGCCTGAAATTTTGCAGGCTACAGGGCACCCTAAATTCTACCTCGCATGCCAAGTTTCAGCCCGGTCCGTTCAGGTCCGCTTTAGTAACACAAATTCAAACTTTGCGCAAAATTTGTCTTTGTTTGTGTGGTTGTTTTCATGCGTGTTCATAATAATAATACTGTAAAAATATTTGTGATCCTGTTTTTGTCAAATAATGGCGTATTCGGATGGTTTGTCCGCAATTATCTGGAATTATCATTCGAATCACAATTTTGGCGCAAAAAAAATTTTTCGGCTTTTGAAGGGCGATCACAATGTGACGCTCAGAGGCATTCAGAGTTTCCTCCAGCGAACCAAGGTTTTTTTTCTGAGTTTATTGTCGAGTTTTTATGGTCTTTCTTTAGCAGCGTGGAGGTTCTCTCGAGCGCAAACCGGGAAGTGGGCGACCGCGAACGGCTTTGACGCAGGCCAACATTGCAGCAATCAAGCGTCACACGTTGTCTCAGGATTCCAATCCTGGGACACACTTGAGTCAAAGAAAAATCTCGCAGAAGTTGGCCATCGCGAGGACGTCTGTCCAAAGGGCCCAGCGACATCTGGCGCTGCGATGCTTTACCAAAGTTCCAGTCCATCAGCTGAATCCATTGCAGAAGCAGCAGCGCCGGAAGAGGGCGCAGAATTTGCTTCGTCGGCTACCAGTCGATGCTGTGAGACGCACGGTCTTTACAGACGAGAAGTGGTTTGAGACTCAGGCGCCACGGAACGCGCGGAATAGCAGAGTTTATGGCGTCGGACCCAAGCGCGCCATTGATCCCGGCCGTCTGTTGGTTGAGAGGGAAAAGAAAAGCTTGAAGGTTTTTGAACCTTTTTTTCACAAAGTTTTCATTTTGGTTTGTTTTGAAGGTCATGGTAGCAGCTGGCGTGTCGGCTGCTGGGAAGACGAGACTGCACTTTGTCCCTCCGTCAACAAAAGTGACGGGTCACTTCTACCGCAGCCTGTTGACGGACGGATTTTTCCCCGACTGCAAGCGCCTTTTCCCATCGGAGGACTGGATTTTTCTTCAGGACGGTGCTCCATCTCACACCGCAAAGGACACTGTGCAGTTGCTCTCGCGGCAGTGCCCCGACTTCATCCACCCGACGGAGTGGCTGGCCAACTCTCCCGATTGCAACCCGATGGACTATCGCGTGTGGGAGGTGTTCGAGCAGAAAGTTTTTGACGGGCACCCGTCCTTTGACAGTCTGCAGTCTCTGAAAGTGCGGCTGCAAGAAGTTTGGGACAGCATTGACGACGGGTGGATTCGCAGTGTGATTCTTGACCGAAAGAACGGTTTTCGAGCTCGTCTGAGGGCGGTTGTGTCGCAGAACGGCGCTCAAATCGAGCACATGTTTAGAAAGATTTGAAAATGGGTGGTTTGATGTGTGTGTGTAGCGCTCACTACAGCAAGCCTTAACAGAAGTAGCTGAAACTTGGCATGCGAGGTAGAATTTAGGGTGCCCTGTAGCCTGCAAAATTTCAGGCGGATCCGTCCCCGATCGGCCGAGATAGAGGTGTGCACATTTTTTTTGTTCCATTTTCATGTGGTCCGTCACTTCGAAAATTGGGTGTTTTTGGGAACATGGTCATAAAATGCGCGTGGGTGGTCGGATGGGAATAATATTTGGAGGGCGTATACAGATTGTATTTGGCTATAAGCCCACAAAATTTCATCCCAATCCGCCATGGTTAGGTTGAGTTACGGAAAATACAAAAAGGGCACATTTTTTTTTGGGCCACCCTGTACAATGTCTGTGTTTATCGTTGGTCAGTGAATCTGGCAATACATACTTTTACCCCTGTACACCGCGGCAGAGGCACAACACAGTACAATAACGCGCGCGATGCCGACGCCGCCCCAGCGTCCGGTTCAGACGGCTGGCCTGCCGCCGAGAGGGTGACGTCGGCCTCTTGCACAGCTTGCTCAAGGTCCGCCTCTTACTTTTGGCTGCGTATAATTGCAACCATACATTTAACTGGGGGGGGGTTTCCCTCCCCCCCACTTGCTGGTTTTGACCCTACCCACGCCCCCCCCAACCCTGCCCCCACGTTTGTGCGAAACCCCACCCAACCCCCCCCAGACTTTTTGAAAACTTTCTACTACATACTATATTGCTAAATAAATGCATTTTGTACAGTGTTTTTGAGCAAGAATCGACCCAAAAGTGTCTAGTTTGCGTTATTTACAGTGTATTTCGGCTAAAAAGTACCTATTTTCAGGTTTTAACAGTGTATTTTTGACTAAAAATAGACCAAAAATTGCCTATTTTTCTGCCCAGACCCCCCCCTCCTCCAGATTTTCACCCCACCCACCACCCCCCCCCCCCAGAAAGTGCCTGAACCCTCCCCCCAGGTCCAATTCCCGGTTACACCTATGATTGCTACTGGTAGCTGTGGGTTTTCACAAATTCCCCGCTCTGGCGGGCAACCAAACATTGCAGTGTATGGCGACCGCTTTATCCCAGAGTGATAAGCGCTGTTGCGCTGGAACTGGATAATCGGCAGCACCTACAAGGAAAACACACACCATGAGCAACTGTACAAAACGCAAAGTCTGAGTTGCAGTTAGAGAATTCAATCCGCATGCGCATGGACATGAATGAGGTTTTAATACTGTACATTGTACAAGTGGGAGATGCGGCCCACGCCGACCTGAGCCGGGGACGATCAGATAACAATGCCCCCTCCTCCAACTACTTAATCGAGCTTCGCTTCTTTCGGCCGTCCACGCCCCGGGGTTGTTGGGGCTTCCACGCCCAAGTGCTCGGGCGTGGACGGTTCCCCAGTCCGCGGCCGAGTACTCGGCCGTGGACGGTTTGGCGCCATCCGCGCCCGAGTACTCGGTCGTGGACGGAACTCTGGCGGGGACTGTAACATATATATCTACATGCACATATATATATATATATATATATATATATATATATACATATATCGTGCGTGCGTGCCAATGCGCGCGCGCGTCGTGCGTGCGTGCGTTGCCACACATACAGTGCTCATGACGTCTAGCCAAGTCATTTGATATACAATTCATCAATGTGCAATTCATTTTCCAATTAGGCAAGATATAATGTAGCACACTTACAGTATTTTTTCAAAAAGTAATTGGGGCTTTTACCCACTCCCCAAAGGGAGGTATCTGGCCCAGCTAGTTGAGCACTTTTACCAGTGACCTGCTGCCGCCAGGTGTCAACTGACCACGCAACATCACCCATGTGGGTGAAATTGCGAAATTGTGAATTGGCATAATTTGCATAATTTCATTTGCATAATTATGCGGGAGCATGTGCAAATGACTCGTGACGTCGAGGCGAGTCTTTTGATATGCAATTCATCCATGTGCAATTCGTTTGGTAGTGTTAATCTGTGCTGCAAACTTTGAAAATGCGCCATAACTACTGTATGAATTTGCATATCAAAAATCGACCATGCCCATGACCATCTCGGGGTCGCGAGGATTCGATCGAGCCATCGCGCGTCCACGTACGTCAAGCGGTTCGCGAGTTTACTCGAGGCAAACACACACGTGCGCGCGGCGCATTTGTAAGTAGATCCATGCACACAAGCGGGTGAAATGCTGCAGTTGAAATCGAATGTTCGAACCCTGGATTGAGTGTCCATCGATGGCGCGTTGACTTTCTGCAGAGATGCACACCGACCAGCTAGTATTTATATGTAGTATTATTAGTATTATTGCCAGTATTATTATTAGTATTATTATTAGAACATTGCATCGTCTCAATATTTGTGGGCTGAGAGGGGGGGGGGGGGGGTAGAGAGAGGAAGGATGCAGCAATTATTGCGATGCAAATGGCTGTTCTGCGCTGCTCGTGCGACACTATGACTCAGCTTTACTCAGGGTTTCTGACTGTGCTACTTTATTTTTTTTTTACAACCGGCTATGGATCTGCCGCCTGACGGTGTCACGAAGTGGGTATATTTCCCCATAATATAAAAAAATGGGGGAAACTTGTTTCGCGACACAGGCCGAAGGGGCCTCAGCAGAACGGCAATATTCTCCCGGTGTGCATCTCTACTTTGCTTGTTTCGATAAAACTTCTCCGCAGCTTGTTCATTTCCAGGGTGATACGGCCCCGTAGCTTCTACAACAACGCAAACTGCGACAAGCATAACTAGAGGGAGAAGCGACATTACAAAAACAGCGTTTGCAAATACAATAGTCTAGAGAAAACCGTTGAAAAAAATGAGTAGAGAACGTCATGCTCTTCATATATACATTTCCCGAGCGGGTAACATGTGGCGAGGCTCCCCCGCATGGAAATTAGAGCCACAGTCTGCTCCAAGTGACGCTCACGGCTTTCCGCATTGTTATTTGCATGATAAAAGTGGGTGGGTTTATGAACGCACGCACGCGCGCATTGTGAGCGTCTTTCGCTAAGATGATTTGTACTTTGAACTGGCCACGCTGATTAGGCTTCTCTTCGTGTTTTCCGACTTGGTTTTTGGCCATTATTCATCCGCTCTGCAAGCATAATTTTTCAGCGTGAGCAGAAACGACACGCGACGAATGAGCGTGTATCATGCAGAGAGTGTAGCACATCGCTGCACGAGCACATTTGGCGACTACAACAGTACAGAATCACCCTCTCCCCTTCACGTCGGGAGACGACCAGTCATCAGCCAGTCCCAGTTCAGCGTCGCTTGGCATCGAACATCAGTTGGTTTTTTTTTCACTTTCCAAAGATCATTGTGCAAAAAAAATCCCTGAAGACGCGCGGTCAACATTCAACTAAAAAAGCAACGTTCATACAGTAGGAGATGGCCTCAACTGTCATGCTCTTTGGCGTCGCCATGGTGGTTTTCACTGTCGCAGGTGAATTGTGAGATTTATGTAGGTGTTCAACGCATTTAGTCGCAAAAAAGTCAAAGGTTGAAATAAAAGTGTTAAACGAATGGCACTTCTGGATTCGACTCATGGTCAACATCTCATCGGGAGGAAGAACTAAAAACAAACAAACTATTGAAGCCGATTTCGCAAACTTGACACAGACAGAACCTGTCACTGTATTCGTAAAATCTGTTCCCTCTCTCTCTCTCTCTCTCTCTCTCTCTCTATCTCTCTCTCTCTCTCTCTCTCTCTCTCTCTCTCTCTCTCTCTCTCTCTCTCTCTCTCTCTCTCTCTCTCTCTCTCTCTCTCTCTCTCTCTCTCTCTCTCTCTCTCTCTCTCTCTCTCTCTCTCTCTCTCTCTCTCTCTCTCTCTCTCTCTCTCTCTCTCTCTCTCTCTCTCTCTCTCTCTCTCTCTCTCTCTCTCTCTCTCTCTCTCTCTCTCTCTCTCTCTCTCTCTCTCTCTCTCTCTCTCTCTCTCTCTCTCTCTCTCTCTCTCTCTCTCTCTCTCTCTCTCTCTCTCTCTCTCTCTCTCTCTCTCTCTCTCTCTCTCTCTCTCTCTCTCTCTCTCTCTCTCTCTCTCTCTCTCTCTCTCTCTCTCTCTCTCTTCTGATGTGGGAAGTGGGGGGGTGTACCACACGCAACCCAGCGCGCACGCGCGTAGGCAAGCTGACGGACAAGTTGTATAAGGGGGGGTTGGGGGGGTGTGGGGGGCTGGTTAACGGCTCCCTAGGTGCGCTCGGACCCTTCACGGGATTTCTCCCCCCTCAGGGAGCTCTCTCACTCAGACGCTGACGGACAAGGTGCACCCGGGGGGGAGGAGCAAATTCACAGAACGGAGGGAAGGGGGGAGTAGAATTTGAACTTAAGGTATTATATGCTAGAACACTTCCGTATTCAGGAGTGAGCGCTCTGCAGTGCTACGACAGTGACACGTCGTCATTCAAGGGGGTGGAGAAAATAGACTGCAAACTGCCCGGTCAAAAGTGTGCGACCATCCACTGCAAAAGCCCTTTGGGTACTTGAAGGAGTATTGAACGCGCGCGTATAGCCCTCACGCCTTTCATCTCGGGGACTTCAGGGAGCTACACCAAGCGCGGATGCGGCAACAGCGCCACCTGCGAATTGCACAAGACTGGAGGATGCCTTGGTGGTGACGTGGATTGCAACTTCTGCGAGACGGACGTCTGCAACGAGAGGTCCGCCGACTCCTCAGCGTCGGCGGGGCACCACGCACCCTCACTGGGCGCCGGGGCTCTGACGCTCGTCGGTGTCGCCCTCGGCGTGGCCGCGCTGATCGCTGGCACACACTGAGCGCCCAGGAGCATTTCCGCCAATTTCTTTGCTTTGCGTGATTGGATCCTCTTGCGTTTTGTAGGACACACACTCTCTCTCCACACCCACAACCCAAAAAAAGCGCTGATGGCGTTGTACGAACCGTGGCGTTGGTCGGCGATTGTCGCAGTACAGGAGAGTAGAGAACTAAAGTCTGTGTCAAATGCTCGTGAACTGGAGATTTTTTGGGAAAATATCGAAGGTGCTTGATAATTAATTGAACATACTATATAGATGGATAGCCCAGCTGGAGCTCCGATTTCTATTGGCCCTTATTTGCAATTCGGAAACCACCCATCCCACAATTGCAACTGACACAAAAAAAATCACCTTTTTACTGGAAGGACCTAGCTTGCTGAAAATTGCAAGATCGATAGGTATCGACATAGGTACCGACAGGTCCATCTTTCACTCCAAAAAATGGTTCAATTTTCGAATCCTGCGATTTTGAGATATGGCCAAAGCAAAATTTCAGAAAACATCAAAAATGGCCAAAATCGAGATTTTTCAAAAATCTAGGGGCACCTTGTTAATATCTCGAGAACTGTACGCTGGATCGAAATGAAATGTTTTGCTCGCAGGTAGTCCAGACCAAGACCTTTCCAATGATTGCAAATTTTTTCTCAAACTTCTTTTGTGGCGCCATTACAGTGTGATTTCCATTTTTGGCAGCAACGCTCACTAAATTCGATGCCATTCGGGTGTGCTTTGGTGGAACGGTCTGAAATTTGGCCACTATGTGCCAATGACCGCCACGCAAAAGAATATTTTTAATTTTTTGATTGGACCTTTCCGTCTAGAGAAAAGGTTGAGAAACTGCCAGAGTCGACAAGCTCAAATTTTTTGGTTTTTTGCTGTCTGTTTGACATGTCACAAGTCACCGGAGAATAGGTGTAATGCAGTCAAATTTGACATGCGTTTGGGCGGTTGCGTCCATTACACATCTCCCGACTTTCATTCATTTCCATTAGAGGAGCACGGAGTTATGGTGCAAGAATTAGTGACACTGAAAATGGGGCATTCCTGGTGTCTTTCTGTTGGTGAGATTTTGTCATGTTGACTCATGACAGCTCTATTCTCTATCTTTGAGTGCACGCACAAGCAACTATGGCACTATTTGCAACTCATTGGCTAATGGCTTAAATCTGGTGCTAGTAGAATGAGTCAACTAAAAAGTCAAGAATTTGTGCTTGTCAACTCTGGCAGTTTCTCAGCCTTCTCTCTAGATGGGAAGGTCTAATCAAAAAATTGAAAATGTACTTTTTGCGTGGGCACATGGTGGACAAATTTCAGACCATTCCACCAAAGCACACCCGAATGGCATCGAATTTAGTGAGCGTTGCCACCAAAAATAGAAATCGCACCATAATAGCGCAACAGAAGGAGTCAGAGCAAAAATTTGCATATCATTGGAAAGGTCTTGGTCTGGACTACATGCGAGCGAAACATTTCATTTCGATCCAGCATACGGTTCTCGAGATATTAACAAGGTGCCCCTAGATTTTTGGAAAATCCCGATTTTGGCCATTTTTGACGTTTTCTGAAATTTTGTTTTGGCCATATCTCAAAATCGCACGATTCGAATTGAACCATTTTGGAGTGAAATATGGCCCTGTCGGTACCTATCGATCCTGCAATTTTTAGCAAGCTAGGTTCTTCCAGTAAAAAAATGATTTTTTGGTGTCAGTTGCACTTGTGGGATGGGTGGTTTCCGAATTGCAAATAAGGGCCAGTAGAAATCGGAGCTCCAGCTGGGCTATCCATCTATATAGTATGTTCTTAATCAGGGTGTACGCGTCAGCGTACAACCCTAATATGTGACTACTTGCGCGCGCGAGAATTCGGATTTTTGATCGCCTATAACTTTTGATTGGCTGAACCGATTTCGGCGCGTTATGGGTCAAAAGAAGCGCACTCATCGGGGGACCGTACGGGACACAGCGCGTTGCAGTATTGCTGCGCGTTAAGGGGGTACGCCCGAAAATGTTCCCGAAAAGTCTTCGTGTTCTCCTCCCAGTTTTTGGAGCGCCACTCGCTAGTGCCATGGGCAATTGGAATGAAGCTTGGCATGTGTAAGCGACCCATGATGGCAATTTTGCGTACTAAAGGAATCGTCTCTGTGTCCTACCAAACTCGAGATATCGCCGATTTTATGCGTTTTTCCGGACATAGTCGTTTTTTTGGGGTGGTTTCCACCAAGAGTAAATCTCGAAAAAGTGCCCAATTAACCCCCAATTTTTTTTGATTTCCTTGAACAGTTTCTTACGGGAAGTCTATGCCAAGTCACTGAACCTAAAACTTCATCACTGATAATGAGATATTAGCAATTAAAAATTTCAGCCGAAAGTTCCGTGCCCTATAGGCTCTTTAACGGTGCATCGCAGAGCTTCGCTATAATGGGGAAAGTTGATCGCCCAGACGTGATCTTGACCAGTTTTAGCAAGTGGACCAAATTGGATGCACCAAAATGCCTCAAACAATTACTGATACCGATAGGTACCAATAACGAGAATTGGCGATATTTCGGTGTGGTTAGGTCGGATGGCCTAAACATCAATACTAAAGTTGATGGCCCTTTGATGTTGAACATTTCATTCCTTGGAGCCAACACGCTCCGACGCACCAAAATATTTTCACTTCCGAGATAATCGATAAATGTCGATATTGGTAGCTCGGATCACTTCGGCTAAAACACAAAAGATGACCGCCTCCACGTGTAGATCATTTTGATTCCTTACACCACTAAGCTGTAAGGAATATGGCGCTGCAAATATGGCGCTGCAAATCTGCACGCACGCACGCACACCATCAAATGGGCTGTTTCACAAAAAAACTCGATATGGGTACGTCGCATCACTTCGGCTAAAACACAAAAGTTGACCGTCTAGTTATAGCGATCATTTTGATTCTTCACATCACTATGCTACGATTCAGCAATATAGCACAACTGCACACGCACGCACGCACGCACACACAATTATCCGCAGTGGCTTCTGTTTGTAGTTTCTCTGCATGCTGTGCCATTTGCTGATAGGTCATCCTGCTTTGTATCATTTGCATGACAATTAGTTGTGCACAACTTTGGTCAATGAAAAATACATGTGTACCTATTTTCAATCCACATGCTCACATTCTATATGATGAGTGTCTCCTACTGCACTCGAGGGATTCTACCGAACATGCTACATATGTCATACATGGTACATATGTCATGCATGCGTGCGTGCGTACGTGCATGCATGTGTACGTGCATGCCTGCATGCGTGCGTGTGTGTGCCTGTATAGGTTTTACACATCGATGTTTGTCTTACGAAAAAACACTGTATTAAGGAAAAATTTGCAGGCGCCTGCAAAAAAAGGTAAATATGTGACGCTCTTTTGTTGAAGCCCAGTTTGAAAAAGAGGGGTATCAATTAAGGCATGCCTCATTTATGTGTAGCCACTTATGCTTTGCAGCTGATCAACTTCAGTTTGAACAAACCGTGTATAAAAACCGAACCAAACGCAGCAACACGTCACATATTCGGCATTTTTTTGTGTGAGCCATCTCACTCACCCAAAACGCAAGAGCAATCCTTTCACATCTCATCTATCACTGGTCATTACCATCGATCGACCTGGCACAGCCAAAGTTCCTACATAAATAATCGGCACCTTGCTAACATTTGTGAGATGTGGATTGCCACTACAGTTCAGTTAGTGATGTGTAGGTACTAGCCGCTTCAACTCAGGACTCCTGCTTGCAAAGTTCTCCAAAGTGGTTCAACATCAATTTGTCTCATGAAATAAAATAATGTTGAGAATACTCATTTGTACAATGATGAAGCACTGCAATGATGAAACTGCAAAGTGTTGGAATACAGGTCAACCAAAGCCAGTGCATGCCAACCAACGCATTTGCATGAATACTAAAGAAATGCTTGTAACACCCACTCTGTTTTAAATAAATTTCATATCAACACACCGATGACGTAAATTGGAGACATGCGCTGAGACTCATTTGCAGAAGTTTTGTATTATTTTCTGTGGTGATGCTATGTGGCGGGGGGGGGGGGGGGAGAGCATAGGCTTTTCGGTGTGTCTGTTTGTGTGTGTTGTACAATGTATGTTCAAAAACGTTTTGCTCTCGCAACCCAGCACGAACAATCCGAAACATGCACAAAACGCGCACACAAAGGAGACCATGAACCGGTGCAAGGGGGGGGGGGGGGGGAGGGGGGCTGGAGAGAATGGGAGAGCCCGAAAATAGTTTATCGCCCAGAGGCCCCCAAAAGGTCGAGCAGCTCAATGACCAATGGGGGGTTGGGGGCGAGAATAGGCAGAGATTTTGCTATATCTGAGAAACCTTTCATCTCTTTTGTCATTTGTCATTCATCATTAAAAACGTGCTCAGAGTGATTCATTATCAATATTTTCATGTCCTCAGTAGTGACTCATCATCAATACAATGTGTCATAAAATCATGCTGTGAATGCTCAGTTTAAAAACAACAATGACGAATCTGTAAAGTGCTGCAGCAAAAGCCAAAGGAAGTCAACCAATGCAACCAATGCACTTCTGCAATGCAGGAAAACATTTCACCTTTTTTTTGTTGTAACGCTTTATTCTTGCGTCATTACATCTCCAGTCATTACATTCGATAGTAAAAATTAGGCACTATACCATCTTGAGCAGACACACCATAAATCCCATATAGGCAGTAGGCTAATTGTTTTAATCAGCCCTTCAGAGTCAGCTAATAATAATAGGCTTTTTTGTAATCTGCATGATTGCTCACATATGTATGTTCATGCACCTTGATCTGCAGGCGCAAGGCCTTTGGACCTGGTCTAAGCTAGGATCGCGGACCGACGCTTCGGATTCCATTCCAGCGCGCCGTGGGCGGGCGGTTTTCGGCGGGCTTGGGCTTGTGTCTTCCTTACGTCGTCTTTTTTTGGCAAAGCACAATTGTTGCGTCCGCGTCCTGCGTCCGAAACCTAAGCGAAGCCTAAGCCTAAGCCTAAGCCTAAGCGAAGCATAAGCCTAAGCCAAATCAAAGCCAAAGCATGAGCCTAAGCAAGGTCTCGACTAAGCCTAAGCAAAGCCTAAAATTAAGAAAGTTTTTATCGGACGCAGCAGCGGACGCGGACGCATCAATTGTTTTCAGCCGTTTTCTTTTTCGGGGAAATCCAAGTTCATTGGGCCATTGGACCGGGCAAAACGCACCACAATATTTCATTTATTACGTTTAATGCGTCGACGATCAGTGCTCAATGCCAAGAAAAACTAAAACAACGCACAACTAAAACGCTAACACATACACGCGCATGCGTGCGTGCGCCCACTCGCGAGTCCGTGCGTGCGTGCGTGCGTGCGTGCGTGCGTGCGTGCGTGCGTGCGTGCGTGCGTGCGTGCGTGCGTACGTGGGTGCGTCCGTGTGTGTGTGCGTGTGTGCTGCATGCGTGCGTGCGATCGAGCGTGCGCGTGCGTGCATGCACGTGTCCACGTCCATGTGCATGCGTGCGTGCGTGCGTGCGTGCGTGCGTGCGTGCGTGCGTGCGTGCGTGCGTGCGTGCGTGCGTGCGTGCGTGCGTGCGTGCGTGCGTGCGTGCGTGCGTGCGTGCGTGCGTGCGTGCGTGCGTGCGTGCGTGCGTGCGTGCGTGCGTGCGTTCGTGCGAGTGCGTGCGCGTGTCCGTGTCCATGTGCGTGCGTGCGTGCGTGCGTGCTTGCGTGCGTGCGTGCGTGCGTGCGTGCGTGCATGTGCGTACGTGCGCTGTCCATGTCCAGTGCGTGTGCGTGCGTGCGTGCGTGCGTGCGTGCGTGCGTGCGTGCGTGCGTGCGTGCGTGTGCGTGTGATACAAGTTTTTATAGCGCTAACACCTGTAAAACAAAGTAAAAAATAATAAAAAGTTCAAGTTTTTATAGCATAAACACGTGCAAAACAAAAAAGTTATAAACAAAAAAGTTACAAGTATTCTTATGGCAGAGGTTTGATCCCAGGAGCTCCAGAAAAGTAACGGACATCATAGGCACTACACCATTGATCTGTACAGAACTGTTTTCTAAACACTTCTGATAAGTCAGAAGCACGCATAAAATGTGCTGTATTATCATATAATTCATTTATATTTGCATAACGCATGGATTACGATAGCTTCAGTAGTGCCACTCTTATTTTGATGGTAAAATGCGCGAAGCAAGCTTCATACAAAGAAGTTTCAGCTCAAGCTCATCCAGCAGAACTCTGTGCTGCATTGCAGACAGAACCAACAAACAGTCATACTACTGTAGAAAAGGATAATGCTATATCTTGTCATTACTGCAGCAGATTGGAAAACGAATGCCAGATTCGTGATCACCACGGTCGATTACATACACCCCAAGCAGATTTGACACTTACTTCTCAATTGCTGGATCGAACGCGATTTGCATATTCAATGCGTCGTATCTAGCAATTACGGTATCGCACTGGAAAACAGATGTGATATTCGTGATCAGCACGGTCGATTACATATATCCCAAGCAGAATTGACACTGAATTCTCAAATTCGATCAAACACGTATGCGCAATTTGCATAACTCACGAATTACGGTAGCTATCGCAAATCCGGCCCTTAAATGACGGTGAAGTTTCCCACGGCAGCTTCATACAAAATTTTAGCTCAATCCATCCAGCACAACTCTCTGGGCTGCGTTGCACACAGACAGACAGACAGACAGACAGACAGACAGACATTGTGCTTTAGTAATATAGATA